>BQNB010008821.1:1361-78988 GCA_026074375.1 Tanacetum coccineum
AGTAAATATATCTTCATCCGATCCAGCTTCACGCAACCTAATTCTTAACATGTCATCAATCTCTCCATCACATCCCATTCGGTTTAGCACATCTTAGTTCACGACACAAGGTGAGTAAATGTGTCTAGGAAGCAATTGGGCCAATTTAGTGTTATACCTAGACTTTGCATCTCTGTAACATCCTTCCAATAGTAAAAAATCATGGTGAACTTATGGTAGTAACAGTTCTTCCACTGTTTCGTATTGTCTTGGGCGTTAGGATCGTGACGATCCGTCTTCTCCGTTGTGTGTTCCTGAAGTCTACACATCAAAAGCAATCAACAATAAAGTTATAGTTATGTTAGAAATGATTTAGCATGATTGGTGAGTGTTTTGATGGTTTTAGGAACATTCTGTAACTTTCTGATGTAAAATGTGCGGCGCACTTCCTTGAAGTGCGGCGTACTTTCTGGGAAAAAATGGGCAAAGTGCGGCGGTTTGGGGCAAAACCGACGTACTTTCTGGGCTAAAAATAATAATTCCGAATTTTTATGATATTTCAATAATTAATTTTAAATATAAATCATAATATGAACATTGCACTTTCAGATTTAATCAATATCAAGCATGCATGAGTTAAATGACTCATAAATATCATAATTCTAAGGGTCAATTGTTCATATAAAACATGGATTAAGGTTTCCCTAATCTAATTAAACTTAACCTTAACAATAAATAAATTAAACAAATTAATGATAAACAAGTCTAAGTAATGAAATCAACAAACCCTAGGCATGATTAGAAGGTTGATGGATTGATTTTTGAAACTTTTCCTTTATTTTTGTGAGAAACCCGACGACTTTGTGTTTAAGGGTGTGTTGTTTTTTAATAATGATTCAGAATCATGTTTGGTAAGTTTATTTATGCAAAACTGCTCTGAAGTGCAGCGCACTTCCCAGAAGTGCGGCGTACTTCCCAGAAGTGCGGCGTACTTCCCCCTTTTTAGAGATTATATATATTTTTTTAATGATTACACAATCTTACATTATACGCATAATTTAAACATAATCTCAATCCATCATATTAACTTAATATTAATATATCATATATCGGATTAATATCCTTACATCAAATGTAATCCACTATGGATTTATACATATGAATTTATTTTTAAAAATAACATAAAACATAAAAAAAACGGGAGTATATAGCTACTCTTTTATTTCAAGTTGATCTAGTACTTTATTCCATAAACTAGTTGGGTGACATGATATCACTCAACTTGTGGTACTTTGATAATTTTTGGTCCGTTTTCTTTGTTGTGAATCCTTGTAAATAAATGTTCCCATACGGATCAATCAACCTTATTTCCGTATGCCACTGTCCTGTTGCTTCTTCTTCGTTAGTGTAGCATCCCTTATGATCAGGTTTCCAGTTGACTTGTTTGAATGGCACGGGTAATGAACCAAGAAAACTAACTGCTTTCTTCCAAACACTAATTTTTCGGAATGGGTTAGTTACTGTTTATATAGCTGATGATCGATCTTTCGGATTGGTATAGTTTAGATATGGAGCGGGTTTTGGGCCATATATTGGTGCTCCAAACTTATTTCTTGATCTCACCCTTTTGTATATATAAATAATAAATAAATATAAATACGCAAGGATAAATATCAATAGTAAGTATTCCAAGAGGCTTTTAAAAGATTTGCTTTTATCAAAGGATAGAAACATGTTTTTACCAAATTCCAAGAGTAAAGGTTCTAAATCTTACGATTCCTTTTAATAAATAAGTAACAATTGACTATAGTAATACTAGCAACTCTAAGTTTTTGAGATTCAACTATGCTTTACTTCCTTCTCTACCTGGAAAGTGATGAAGGTGATGGTTAACCTTCAAAAACCTTCTTAGAACTACTAAGATCACTTGGAATTGAGAATTGATGATTGAGAAATGAAAATGGGATGATTTGTTCTCAAAATTCGTATCCTATTTATAAGGTTGAGGGTAGTAGCAGGTACAATGATTAGGCAACTCAAGAGTTGCATAATAATTATGCTCTTGATGATATTTCTGTAACTGGTGCTGAAAGTGCGTCGTACTTGGGAAAAAGTGCGCCGTACTTGGTGTGTATCTGAATGACATTTACTTTGTTTTGAAATACGCCGCACAAAATAAATTGTGCGCTGCATTTTTGCCTCGTTCATTAACTCCTCCTTGGATTCTCATTTAGATTCTTTTTGTAACGACTGTTAGTGCATTTAACTGGATTTTTTTGCATCGTTAGTCCTTTTCGTCACTTTTGGTCCGGAAATGAATATTACACAACAAACAAGCAAACTTTGCAATATTTCATGTGTTAATGTATATATTTAGTGTATTTTCGAGGGATATTTTATGTATATTTGGAGCGTTATCAGGAATAGTCTAGTATTTATAGGCCAGCTGAGCTGGATTTTTGTCTGGGCGGTCCCTTTAATTAGGGTGCCGGTCCCTTTAATTTTAAGAGGGCCGCCCCATATAATTAAGGGGGCCGCCCAGCCCAGACGCTCCCTTTTTTGTCTTTTCTGGGGGAGGTGTTTTCTAGAATATTTCTAGCCGTTTTTGGGTAGAAATTTTGAATTCAAAATATTTATTTGAATAAAACATTTCTTTTAAATCTGAAAATGTTTTTGTAAAAGATATAGAAATGTTTGTGTCATTTTTATAAAAAGTGTGAGGTTAAATAAAAAATTATTTGATCATAAAATACATTAAACATTTATTTATTCATACCTTTAAGTGATTAAATTCTCGAAATAAAAATTTCCTACTAATTGCTTGTTTGTATTAATTTTACACTTGATGTTTTTACATTTTGTGATTATCAAAACATAGAGAGGTTGAAAAATATTAATAACATTTTTAGGCATTATTTCTATCAACAATCTCTCCCTTTTTGATGATTACAAAATCTAAACTAATTAAATGAAAAATTATTTTTTATACAAGTATTTAGTGAGTTTTATTTCCATTTCTCCCCCTTTTTGTAGAATCAAAAAGGCTTCATCGTTGAATGTTAGTAAAACCGACTGAATAAACGCTCCCTCTTGATGTGTACTCCCCCTCGTTCGAGGGCACCAGGGAATCGAGCTATGGTAACTTTGCAACAAAGACATGTTAGAAAGACAAGAAAACAATTTCTAACATATAGCAAAGAAATAAGAAAATACTAAAATAGGTTGATATGAGTTATTCAACAAAAGCAATCAAGTGCAAAGGAAATATAAAACTACAAACCATTCATTGAACATAATAGTTGTGTGGAGAACACAATCATGCATACATGAATTTTAGATGCAAGTAAGAACATACTTGGTGACATAATGCTAAAAAAATCATTCACTTAATCATAAAGAATTGTGTGTAAAACACAATCTTGCATACATTAAATAAACATAATATGCTTGAAGCATATTGGTACAACATACATAAAAGTTAAACTACAAATGTCCTAACATTACTAGAATTCCATAAGACTTGCATGCAAAAGGTTTAGTTGACAATTATTTTGAAAATGAGTACCTAAACATAGAGTGTGTTTAGTTTGGAGAGATTGATAGTGGTGGAGTGTTGGAAAAGGGAGGTTGTGAAAGCATGTGTTCAATGTAGGAGAACATGTATTGAAGTTCATCTCTTAATCCAAAGATGAGAGTGCAATTGTGAATGCAACACAAACATGAATCTCCATGTGCCTCAAGAAGGTTTCAAGGGATGGGATGACCAAAGATAGGTGGAGAAGGTGATTGAGAGTTAAATTAGACAATAAGTGGGGTAATTGGTAAAACAGTGAAAGTGATGTCTTGAAAGAGGGGATGTTGGTGAGTTCAAGTAACCATTGGGTGATGGTGATGTGGATGAGATTAGTGATTTGGGTATGTAGTCAATGGAGGATGAAGAAGTATCTTTGGTTGATGGTGTTTTGGAGGGTGCATTAGGAGCACTAGGTGATGAGAGTTGATGTTTGGGTGATGAGGTTTTGGTGTCATCGTGAGTTAAATCCACAAACAATTGTCTTGATGGAATGATGTTGATTTTTGGTTTTTTAGAGGCTTTGGAAATGGAGGCTCTAGTAGATGCCATGGAGGTTTATGGTGGTGGATAATGGATGAAGAAGATGATGAATTGGTGATATGAATTTGGATGGAATTTATTAGAAGAGAATGGTTTGAAAATGAAATGAGTTTGAATTAGTTTAGAAATTTCCAAAATTTGTTTGAGCATTCTGGGTAAGAATAGCTGAAGCTAGGTAAAAAGGAGTCAAAAAGTAGAAAGAAACAGTAAAATTCATAAATCAGATGGTCGGTCTCCATAATTGATGGCCAACCCCCTTATCTTTAAGGGGACCACCCTTATGAATTAAGGGGGCCGCCCATCTGGTGTTTTTCAGATGGCCAAAAATTTGATTTTTTATAAAAATTTATGAGAAAGGTTGTGTTTTGGTAGTCATATTGCAGAAAGTCCCATGTGAACATATGAAGTCAAGTATATCATGTATGTTTGCAATAATCAAAAATTTATAAAACAAAGATGCATAATAATAAAAGCATACTAATAATTCATAAATATTAAGGATCCTAAGTAAGTTGAACAAGTTAAAGTTCTTCCGACCAAGTCGGGTTGTCATTACACAATTAATTAAACATACACATAAGTTCACATAAAGTCCTAAATAGATTATTCTACTAAGCTAATCATCCTTCAACGTCTTTATTTCTTCTTCTTCCCGAAGACTCCTCGTAATGCTTTGCCAAATGATTTAAATCCACCTCTAAGTTCCTTATGCATCTGTTGCATTTGATTGAGTAAGTCGGTTTGGCGCTCGAAGAGAAGGTCATCATTTTGTTCAGAAGAAGTGGGAATTTTGTATTGTTGGTAGTCGAGCAGTTCGAGAGAGTTTAGGTAAGTAGTAGGAGATGGGGTACTAGCACGTGAAGCACCATTATCCTCGTCATCATATCCTTGATGAGATGAAGATCCACGGTTATGATGGGCGGAAGTTGATGAGACGGAGTGACGGGCTTTTCCACAATCACTTCTAGGTCGACGGGTTTGTTTTAGAGCAAGTGGACGCATAACCCGATCAACGACATCGTAAATGCCATTGTCAAGGTGAGGATAATGTTTCATGATGTGTCGATAGAGACGAGTCAAGAACATGTCGTAAGGAAGATTGGCGGTTGAAGTAGCCTGAGCACATTCGATTCGTTTGACAAAGAAATAAGCAAGATTATATTGTTTTTTGGCAACAATACAATACAACATGTGAGCGAGACTAGCCGGGAGATGGTCCCAGTGGCCTCCTAGTTCGAACATATTCTCACGAATGAGTTCTTCCCAACGCTTCATGTCTTGACTCAATTCTTTGGTAAGAATTTGATTAGGAGTGAGAATGACATTTTGACTTTTCATGGTGCGGTTTAACTAGACATGATTCAATTGAAGAAATCGACGAATATCGTCGAGAGTAGGAAGATCGGTATGATATGGTCCCTCAGTCTCTTGGGAATATACAAGAGATGCAAGATCCCATTCGTTTTTGAAAACGGCTTGACCATTATATGAAATTTTGAGAATTTGACCAAATTATGCGAGAGAGAGAGAGAGAGTGCTGAATTCATGTTGGATCATGAATGAGATTAGAAGATAACCGTATTCATCGGTTTGGACTTTGACTTGACTATAAAAGTCTAGAATGAATTGGTTCGTTAAGCTCAAAAAGATAATTAAAGCGAACGTTGGTAAACATTCGCTCAATGTTGTTGGATTTGTAATAGAGTTGATCTACGACTCGGCCCTTGTGAATGCAATGGTTTTCGATTGGTTTATAGAATTGAGTGAGGACGGGAGAGAATCCGGGAATTGCGAATACTTTAGGAATATATGATTTAGTATGGGATGTGTCATCAACAATTGCTCGAGGCATGTTTATCACCTAAACAAGATAACAACGAAACAAATTATTAAAAGAATAAAAATAAGAAAAATACAGTTTTGAAAAACGACAAATGTGGGACAAGGATTACTTCGACTCTAAAAATAAAAACCTAAGAAGTAATCCATATGTTCCTTAATTTATTTTTCACTTGATCTAGGGTGACAAAGAATATATATTAATTATATATTTCAACATCTAAGAAATGACCCAAACACTCTCTTATCAATACAAGACTCGACTAAACTTGTCGAAAAATATACGTTAAGTCGTATATTTTGTTAACAAGTATAAATTCATTATTTTTGACTTGATGAAAATAAAATGGTGTTTGTTTTGACTCATGACTACGATTCAAAACGTTAAACCAAATGCTCCTTTATTTTATACATTTTATAAAGTGTATCAATATATATATGAATTATATATCTTGATGACTTATACAAGTTAGTTAAGTGTTTATACAAGTGGCAAAAATATAGTGATGGTCATTTCGACTCTAAAAATCGATCCTAATAAACGAACCAAACACCCCTTTATTTTTATAAAACTTTATCCATTAATTCGAAAAATATACATTTTGGAATGTATGTTTCAATGGACAATGTATAATCATTTTAACGTGTTTTTGACATGAATCAACAATGTATAGAACTTTGTTTTGAAATTTCTTAGTTAATAAATTTTTTTTTTTAAAAATGTATATATTTTTAAAAACTTTCGAAACCCAAAAAAAAAAAATTTGTGACTCAATTCTATTGAAATTTTTTGAATTCCTATGACTACGTGAATCGTTATAGTTATGGATTTCCTAGACCTAATCGTAAAAATATAAAAGATACAAAAATTAAGAAAAAATGCCCAATTTTGATTAAGAGCAAAATTGAATGAAATTGAAAAAAAACGTTTAAGAAATCTTACAATAAAGGTTGTTAATCTTGTTGTTGGTGTTTGCCCCTTGCAAATTTTAATCGAATGGGTGATTGAAGGTTTGAATTTTGGTGGTTTTGGGTGTTGGTTTTTGTCACACAGTAGCAGGGAAGGAGATATGAACGAAAATGAGTGTTTGATGTTGTGTTTTGCAGAAAAAATAAAGTGTTTGGCAAATTAAATAGGCCGGTCCCCTTAAAATTAAGGAGGCCGCCTATATTTACACGGCCGGTCCCCTTAATTTTAAGAGGGCTGCCTATCTAAGAAAAAAATATTTTGTTTTTCGATTTTGACTAGTTTTGTAAATATACAATTATCAAAATACGTCGGGAGCTACCAGTAATATTATTTTAGATAATCTAGTTGTCGATAGAATGGAATTGAAGATGAGAGAAAAGTACTTGACACTTTTAATTAACTTTTCGTTAAGTTAATTAAACCTAAATAATTTTCAATGAAATAATTAAGTTGTCAAGATTTTTGGATCGATAGATGATTTAGAGATGATTGACGAAATTTAATTGAAGTTTTAATTAACCTTTCGTTAATTAAAAATACTTTGATTACTTCGGATGAAATAATCAAGTTGTCAAGCCAAGAGAAGATTTAACGAGGATTTAGTGACGTTTTCAATTAACTACTTGTCAATTGAATAAATTAATTATGTCGGATGAAATAATTAATTGTCACGATTTGGAGTATTTAAGAAATGATAAATATATAATGATTGAATGGAGTTAAAGCTTCATGAGAGGATTTCGATAGACGTAGTTTATTGTAGACGTGTAGACGAGGCGAACGTCGTAGTTGAAGAGAGTTTGTTTCATCCAAAGTGTTTTGAAGTCATGCCTTTCCGGTGTAAGAATCCTACTTCTATGTTAATAATTTCCTACTAACTCAGTTTTCTTCACCTACGTGAGTTCGCTACTAGTGGACATAGAAGATTTCCATTTTATAGAGATACGTAGAGAATCTTAATTCAACTACGTGAGAGATGAGTTCATAATGAACAAACTCTCTTAATTCTAGAAAACCAACAAATGGCATTTTCTAGTGGCTACACTATCTCTATAAGCTTAAGATATATTCTATCAGCTATAACTTATTTGATTGGTATATACTATATGTAACATGATAATATATAATCATTTAGCATCCAACACATAATCTAAAATCTAAAGAGTTTGGAAAGAAGACGTACCTTTGCCTACGATGGGTTTTCTTCAACATCTTCAAGTGAGAATACGTTGAAGGAGAAATCATTTGGTAAATCCGTCATAAGATTTTAAGAGTGTATTCACTCGTCGGATTCCAAGAAACGTTCATGAACAACTCCACTAAAATGTTGTAACGACTCAACCACTTAGACCCCAATTTCTCATGGGTCCAAAATTGTTAGTTCTGAACATGTTTTGCATATATTACATTTGATTCGGATATACATAAAGTGGACATATTCCTCACGGAGAGAAGTTTGGTTGTTGTGAAAAATTCCACATAGAGTGATTATTATTACGGTAATTTTGTCTACCTTGATCTCTCCTAGGTTGTGATGTTTTAGACCCATGGTGAGAGTTATTAGTTCTTTTTGGAGGATGAGTCTTAGATCTTGTCTTAGGCTTAGTAAATCTGACTTCGGGTTTTAAAGAATGTTTATAAAAACGTTTGACTTCGTCGTCGCTTGCAATGGGTATTTTAGTATTGTTTAAAAGTATAAATTTTGGTCTTGGGCTTGAGTTTGATTCTACTATTTTTTCTTTAGACTCAACCTCTTGTGACTTTACAAAATTTACTTGTTTAGACTCACTAGTTGATCCTTTGGTAAAATTAAATCCTAGGCCGGATTTATCTCCGGAAGGTTTTTAAACATTTAACATTTTATTAAGTGATTTACTACTATTATTAAATTGATTAAGCTTAGAAATTTCTTCCTTAAGTTTTTTATTTTCAAACCTAAGATCTTGACATATTTTATATTCTTCATTGACCTCTTTACCTTTTTTTAATTTAAATAGTTTATTTTTTAGTTCTAGTACTTCATTTTCTAAACTATTTTTAAATGGTTTTAGTGATTTACTTTTAGCCATAATTTTTAGACTTATTTTGCATAGTCGATTATATTCACTATCTAAGTCTTTTTTATCTAACGATGATTGGTCATCACTAAAGAATTCGATTTCGAAGAGTACCTCATTAGAAGCTTTAGCCATAATACATTTTTCTTCTTTAGTATTTTCTTCTTCATCTTCATCGCTATCACTCCATGATCCTCCAACGAAGGCTCTTTGATTGTAGTTTATTGATAGTTTTGGACACTCTCCGATGAGGTGATTTGGATCTCCACATTTAAAACATTTTCTTTTGCTTTTGCCATTTTTGTCGTCTTTATTTCTTTGGGATGACTTTTTTTCATCATGTGGTTGTCTTACGAATCTTCCTCGTCTTTTGAATTTTTTTTTGAAGTCTCTTACGGCCATGGCATATTCTTCGTCTTTACTATTGGAAGTTGAACTATCTTCATCACTTGATTCCTTTTTGGCTTTCAAGGCAAGAGATATATTTTGTTCTCTTTTGCCTTTAACCATTTCGGAATCATTCTTAATTATTACTTCATAAACTTTCAAATTTCCAATAAGTTCGTCAAGTGATAGAGATGTTAAATCCTTTGATTCTTTAATAGCCGTAACATTTACACGCCATTTAGGATGAAGTTCACTAAGAAATTTCCTAACATAATTCTTGCTAGAAAAACCTTCATCAAGTGCTTTTAGACTAGTAATAATAGTGTTAAATCTAGCAAAAGCATTATCTATTGATTCCTCTTCCGGAATCGTAAATTGTTCATATTGTTGAACAAGAAGATCTATTTTATTATCTTTGACTTGACTATTACCTTGGTAAGTGATTAATAAAGTATTCCAAATTTCTTTTGCGGTTTTACACATAAAAATTCTTTCATATTCTTTACGTGGTATAACATTATAAATCACCATTTTAGCTTCATTATTTTTAGCAAGTTTCTTTTTAAGATCATCGTTTTGTTTTTCAAATGGTACAATTTCATCCTTTTTGGTTTCAAAATTATTTTGAATAGGAGGAAAATCACCAAAGATAATAACATGCCAAAGATCTAGATCTTTTGATTTCACATAAGTTTCGAATCTATTTTTACAATAAATAAATTCATCACTTTCAAATAGTGGTGGTCTTTGCATAGATTGCCCTTCTAAATATTTTTCTGATTCCATAGATCGATTCATGTTTTAAAATACAGTTTATTTTAAAAATCTCATTTGACGTGGCTCTGATACTAATTGTGAAAAACTAGAAGGGGGTTGAATAGTTTACCGCTTTTTAAATTTAATGTTTAGTTTTTTTGTAAAAAATTAGATTCGAGTTTATGTGATCTCAATATGTGCACAATATGACCAATTGAAGTAATTAAATAATGATAAGTAAATATGAAAGATTAGAGATAAGAGTAAGAAAGATCAAACCACAACACAAGGATTTATAGTGGTTCGGTAACGAAGCACCTCTTCGCCCTACTCCACTCCCCGAGCACCAAACTCGAGAGTTCTCTTCACTATGTCAATAAGCTCCCTTTAGGTGGAGAAAACCGTACACAACTTAGCTTATACCAATTTTCGACACTAAGCGAAATGTCAAGTTCTAATCCTAGTTAGAACCAATCTACCACAACTTCTTCACTATGATTCATAACTTCTTCACTATGATTCATAACTTCACTTCTCCTATATACTACTACGATCACACCAATCTACACTACTTACAAAGATCATTCTGATCTAACAATCCTTACAATGATCACCACAATCTAACAATTTTACACAACTACAATACACACCTTTAAAATATATACAAATGATTTACAAGATCTAACACAACTTTACAACAACACCAACTAAACTATAACACTTCTTTGACTTGATGATAAGAAGTATTCTTCTCTTGCACTTGAGGAATTGAGCTTGGATCATTTGGAAACAAAGCTTTATGATTACATGATCAAAGGATTTATAGAAGAGTATAAACTAATTTAGAATAGAAAGAAAGTGTGTGCAAAAGGTGAGAAAATCCGTGGGAAATAGTCCAGTGTTTATAGGCAAGCTGAGACAAAAAACATGTGGCTAGGGTGCCAGTCCCTTTAAAATTAAGGCGGCCGCCCGTTATAATTAAGGGGGCCGCCCAAGCCTGACGCTCCCTTTTTTGTCTTTTCTGGGGGAGGTGTTTTCTAGAACATTTCTAGTCGTTTTTGGGTAGAAAATTTGAATTCAAAATATTTATTTGAATAAAACATTTTTTTTAAATCTAAAAATGTTTTGTAAAAGATATAAAAATGTTTGTGTCATTTTTATAAAAAGTGTGATGTTAAAAAGAAAAAAAAATCATTTGATCATTAAGCACTTGTTTATTCATACCTTTAAGTGATTAAATTTTCAAAATAAAATTTTACTACTAATTACTTGTTTACATTTAATTTTTTATTAATTATTTTTACATTTTGTGGTTATCAAAACGTAGAGAGATCGAAAAATATTAATAATGTTTTTGGGCTTTATTTCTATCAACATTTTGCTTTTTAGAGCTTTCTTGTTCCAGCTCTTATCCTGCTCTCTATAAACTACTCTCATTTGCTATCTCTGCTTCTTCCTTCTTGGAACTCTCTTCTACCAACTCAGTTCTGTAGTCAACAAAGGTATTCACCCTTTTCATTTCTTTGTCAAATACATCTTGAATATTGGCAAAGAACTTGTTCTTCAAACTTTTGGGCTTCCATCCTTCCATGTTTTTCAGATAAGTACACATGATACTCCTTTGTTGAGATCTTGTTGGTGGTCAGTTCCTTTTTTCTTCTGCTCTTTTAGCTGCAAAATATTTTCTTCTTTGCATTAAGAATTGTACAAACAATCTTGCCTTTTCTTCATCAGTCAATTCATCTTGCTCTTGAGCTTGCATTCTTTGAGACAACTGATAATCAGCATCAATTTTAGCCTGAACATCATCCCAGGCTATGTTAGCTTCTTCAACTTGTTGAGCTTTTTCTCTGGCAAGCCTTTCTTCTTCTTCTTCTTCTTCTTCTTCTTCAGCTTGTAGTTTGAAGGCAAGTTCTTCATCAAGCATGAGTAGTTGTTTCTTAGACATTTGCTTCACATGTTCTGGTTTAACCATTTTGCCTGTACCCTTGTCCTGAACCTTGACTTGTGATGGTTGTTGTGAAGAGACTGTAGGGGTAGGTGCTTGCTCCTGTTTATGAATAAAAATCCCTTTAGCTCTAGGTCTTGTGCTAACAGCTGTAATTGTTGTAGCAGGAGTTGTTGTTGTAAGTGTTGGTGTTGTAGCCTTGGGTTTTGCACTCTTCAACTCTGCCAGGAGTTGTTGTTGTAAGTGTTGGTGTTGTAAGGTTGAGATGTTGAGCCAAAGTCATTTCAACATCAGTTATTGCAGTTGTTGTAGATGTATTTGTAGCAGCACTAACTGGAATTGTAACAACAGTAACTTCTTCAGCATACTTCTTGTTTCCTCGGCAATTTTAACAACATATACACTTTCAACAATCACCTCATCACCATCTAAGTCATTAACATTGACAAAGTAAATGTCTTCATTAGCATCAACATCAGCTATCCTCCCCTGTTTAGATGCATCCTCTTCGCCCAAACCTTCAACTTCAGAGGATTCTACCCTTCTTGATGAACCAACTCTGTATAATCTTTTAAGTTAATAAGTTCTTGACTTATTCCTACATTCTAGCTTCTTGACTCTCTTTTTCAAACTTGCAATCTCAGTAGCTTGAGTGGTCTTTGTAGTCTCCAAAGCAAGAACTCTTAATTGTAAAGTTGTACATAATGCCATCAATTCCTCAAGTTTCAGTCTATCCTCACCACTTCGAAGTGTGTTACCTCTTCCGAGCAGTGGGTCATTAGAAAGTTTAGATACATTCTTAGACCTAGTCTGAGCAATTGTATCCCCCATGGTTTCTTGGCACCTGGAACCACTACCTGAACTAGTTCCTGGGGAACTTGGTTCATTAAGTGTTGCCTTGGATTGGGTCTTATCTATGTTACCATTTTCTTGCTCTGCTTCTAAGACAGTAGCAGTAGTGGCAGCCCTTTCCAAACTGTCATCCATCTCCTCATTGACAGCTTCATCTGCTACATTGTCTGTAGGACCACTAGACTGAGGTATCTTAGTGTCCTTTCTCTTTGACCTTCTTGATCTTTGTTTCTTTTGAGGTTGAGATGTTGATGGCTGAATAATGATGGGCGTGTAATGGGGATCAGTTGGCATTTCTAAACCTTCACCCACTTCTTCTTGATCTTGTACCATCATTGTTTGGAATAATGGTGTTTCCATTCCAGAAAAACCTTTTCCAACCCTTCTCATATTCTAAAATATCTTCTTAGTATGAGAGGGTGAAATTTAAATTCTCTTGTGAGTAGGCATCCCTTTAATTTGTTGATTCACAAACACTTGTATAAACCTTGGATACATCAAAATTTTCCAGACACATTATCCAAGTTCTTCACCATACTTTCAAAAATATACTTTGAAAAGTTAAACTTCTGGTTTGTAGCTAAACAGATGATTGCAAATGCCATAATGCTCTTAAACTCATTCGATGCAGTAGTCTTAGAACTTAGGCATTGTAAAATAGTATGAATCAAAAATTTCCATTTTGGGGAAAAGAATGCCTTATAGAAAGTAAGCTTCTGTGAAATTTTCTCATACCCCATTAGTGTAAGTTGTTTAAAGATAGTAGCATTGGGTAGACAATCAACTCCTTCAGCATCTTCTAGTTGAAGATCTCTTCTTACAATAGACTCAGTAATGATGATCTTCTTTCCATCTACTAGGGCTTGTAACTGTACTTCCCCCATTGACAATTTTTGCCTTGACAATAGCCTAGAATTGTTCAATACACGAAGTATATATTGTAGGATTGATCGTTAGTGCATACTTTATAGTGTGTGCATTAAGAAAATCCACAATCTGCTCAAACCCTTCACTTTTAGCGGATTTAGCCAAAAACGCGACCATGTTATAAGTATCAACAAACTTTAGATTCGTCATTTGTGCTGGGTTTTGATGATGAATGATGAAATTGAGTCAGGGTTTAAGATTAGAGAGTATATGAGTGAATGAAATTGATGAAATGAGTGATTGAAACCCTTAATCAAAGTATTTATGAAAATACCCTCAACAGCATTAACGTTCACCGACAGTTGTAAGTTATGCCTAGCAGCATTAACTTTCAACAATAGTAGTAAGTTTATGCCTAGCAGCATTAACTTTTACTAGCAGTATTAAGTTATGCCTAGCAGCATTAACTTTGAGTTACCAGCATTAACTCCAATTCCAGTCCAAACACCTAGCTCTCTTTCTGTTTTTATTCTCACCAATTCTCTCAATTCTTTTTACTCACTAAAATCACTCTGTATGTTTTTATTTCACATAGCTCTCTTTCTGTTTTTCAACTCATAAATTCTCTCAATTCTTTTACATACCAAATCACCCTGTCTGTTTTTATTCCACACAATCTAACACTTTTCTTTGCTTTTCTTGCAAAATGTTAGTCCAAAAACCAAGAAAAGACAATCTATAGCAACTTTCACAATATTAATAATACCTATCAGTATTAAGTATAACTAACAGCAGAAACTCAGTAGTATTAAGTATAACTAGCAGCAGAAACTCAATAGTATTAAGTATAACTAGCAGCACTAATTATACTTAATAGCAGAAAATTTGAAGGACATGAATAACAATACTAATTCATACAAAACTCTACAAAAACATAAAAAGATTTTAAGGATTTAGCATTCCAATACTAGCAATCAAATATTGAAACCTACTTACATCAAAAGCTTTTGTAAGTAAATCTGCAACATTCTTGTTAGTATGGATTTTGACCGATTGAATCAACTTCTTTTCATTGCAATGCCTAATAAAATGATGTCTAATCTCTATATGCTTTGTTTTTGAATGAAAAACAGGATTTTTAATTATGCAAATAGTATTGTTATTGTCAATAAAGATCTTGGTATAAAAAAAATTGTACTCATAATCAAGTAGTTGATTCTGAATCCAAAGTACTTGTCCATAGCAACTTGAAGCAACCACATATTCAGCTTCTGTTTTGGAATTTGAAACCACTGTATGTTTCTTGCACTGCCATGATATTAATCTACATACAAGAAATTGACAACCTCCTGTTCTAGACTTCCTATCCAAGCTTGCTCCAGCATAATCACTATCAGTGTATGCTACCAAATCAAAAAGAGAATCTTTTGGATACCAAAGTGTGACGATCATTTAGAAACTCATTTAGGATCTATATTAACAAAGTTTGTTGATGCGCAGTGGAATTTAAACAAAAATGATGTTATTTAACAAGGTTTACATTCATACAAGCCCCAATTCTATTTGATCATGATAGAATGTGTTACCTAACTGTAACAGGGATCAAAGATACTTTGATCTTAGGGCTAAACGATATCAAGTGGTGAGATCGTTGGTGTTTTCCTAAAACTTGATTAAAACACCTTAAAACATACACATAAACAATGTCTAGGGATATCTTTATATATAGAGTCCATCTAGACTTATAAAGGAAATCTAATTGTATTAGGAAACTAAATCTTTCCTAATCTTGATCTTTATCTTTTTAAGCAAGTCTTATAGAATCCTCCATCTTTTAGAATTCCATATTGTAGAATTAGACCCTTTTGTAATCCGTTTGTATCATTCTTGTTTCATTATTTTGTATCATCAAATCAATAAATCCCAACAATCTTCCCCTATTTGATGATGACAAAACAAACAGTAAAATGATTCAAAGATGATCCATAGTTGCTTAATCTTCAGCAATATTTCTCTATTGAATAATAATCTTTGTCTTCAACTTAAGCACTTGAATATCTTGTACATCTTCAAATCTTCCATGAATGAAACAGATTCTAATTTTCCCTTAACTTAAGATTTCCTTTGAACTTGTTGATACTTTTTCAACACAATGAAGTCTTCAACATCTTGTTCTATGCCATCCCACCACACTTAATAAGTTTTAAATCATATCATATCATCATTGTAATATCTTTCCTCTTCTGTCATTATCCATTAGGGGACTGTGAACATATGCAACTTTGATCTTTACAACTACAAACCATATATTAAACTTCTAATCCAAGCTTTCCAATGTCTCAAATTACCCTCCATGACGCATAATAAGAATAATGAATTCAAGCAGTGGAAACTTAAACTAGCAGTCGTAATAATAACTTAGCAGTAGTAATAAGGTTTAACTTGATTTTCACAAGTAAAAACCTTCCCCTAAAATGGTGCATTTAAGATATCCAAATGGTTAAACACTTTATCATATTCTTCACCTGAAACCAATATGTTAACCATCTCATGACCAAAAGTAATAGAATCAACCATAAGAATCTATACGAATAACTAACCAACAGTAGTAATGAATACCATGTAGTACCATCCATCAAGAGCAACACTAAAAATGACTAACAGTAGTAATCGATACCAAGCAGTAGTAACAATGAAGAGCAGCATTAAAATGGTTGAACAGTAGTAAAAATACACTAGCAGTATTAACTACTAACTAGCAGTATTAACTTAGTGCAACAGTATTAACTTAAGCTAGCAGCACTAACTTCAACAAACAGTGTTGCTTTTGTCGAGCAGCACTAATGAAGTAAAGCAGTATTAAAAACATAGAAGCCGTATTAACCAAGTAAGATCATCATTAACCATGCATAAGCAGTACTAACTTCTATGAAGCAGCATTAACTTTGTTTGAGCAGTATTAACTGTTGTAGAGCAGTAGTAACCATGTATGAAGCAATAGTAACTTCCAATCAGTATTAACATGATAACCACTTCAATAAACTTTTCACAAAAACATGAACTCGAACTCTTAGCTTCCACTTTCATATCATCTTTACTGCGATTACACTTCGTATTCATCATCAACTTTTGAGGTTTTTAGAAATTAGGGTTTCCAAAAAAATGATTTAAGAATTAAAACCCTAACTTTTACAAACTTCTTTATCCTCTTCATTCCTCAATACCTTCTCTTTAATACCCAAGTGTTCAAAGAAAAACTTCCAATAACAATAACAAGAACACTATTAAAAATAATGATGAAAGAGAAGTAAAACCATACCAACTTCAACTTTTCTGCAGCACATTTCAAAAATTTATATCTTTTAATTAAAAGCTCAGATTGAAGATCCCTCCAGTGAGAATATGCCTTTATGAGTAAAGAACCTTCAATAAAAATTTTGTTAAGATCCAACGGTTAACGATTGATATATCCCTTTTTTACCACAGTTGTGTAGAAAGTGACGAAAATAGAAACCAAAATCAAAATTTTTAGGTTTCTTTGAACATAAAATCTTCTTTCTTCTATTGTAAAACCTTGTAGATCCTAGATCATGAGCCACTTGGCTCTGATACCAATTGTGAAGATCATTTAGAAACTCATCTAGGATCTATAATAACAAAGTTTATTGATGCGCAACGGAATTTAAACAAAACGATGTTATTTAACAAGGTTTACATTCATACAAGCCCCAATTCTATTTGATCATGATAAAATGTGTTACCTAACTGTAACAGGGATCAAAGATACTTTGATCTTAGGGCTAAAATGATCTCAAGTGGTAAGATCGTTGGTGTTTTCCTAAAACATGATTAAAACACCTTAAAACACACACATAAATAATGTCTAGGGATCTCTTTATATATAGAGTCCATCCAGACTTACAAAAGAAATCTAATTGTATTAGAAAACTAAATCATTCTTAATCTTGATCTTTATCTTTTTACGCAAGTCTTCTAGAATCCTCCATCTTCTAGAGTTCCATATTGTCGAAATAGACCCTTTTGTAATCCGTTTGTATCATTCTTGTTTCATTATTTTGTATCATCAAATAAATAAATCCTAACACAAAGGCCCAATTTTGGTTGACCTTTTAAGTACCTAAAAATCTTTTTTACAGCATAAAGATGTGAAATTTTTGGATTGACTTGATATCTAGCACAGGCACACACTGCAAACATGATGTCAGATCTTGAAGATGTAAGATATATCAATGAGCCAATCATTGACCTATACATATGAACATTCACTTCTTCACCATCTTCATCCTTGAGCAAAGGCTTTTGAGTTTCCATTGGTGTGCTTGCAGTCTTGACTTCTGTAAACCCAAATTTCTTTAAAATTTCACCAACATATTTATCTTGACTAATAAATATGCCATCCTTCTTCTGCTGCACTTGTAATCCCAAAAAGAATGCAAGTTCTCCCATAGAACTCATCTGAAATTTCTCATGCATCAACTTCTCAAATTCAATGCATAACCCTTTTTTGTTGAACCAAAGATGATGTCATCCACATAAGCTTGGACCACTAAAATATCACCTTTGTACCATTCGATGAATAAGGTTTTGTCAATTTCCCTCTTTGAAACTCATTGTCCAATAGATATGTTGTCAAGGTTTCATACCAAGCTTTAGGAGCTTGATGTAGTCCATATAGTGCTTTTTCAACCATATATACTCTATCAGGAAAGTCTGGATCTTCAAATCCTGGTGGTTGACATACATACACCTCTTCTTCAATCTTCCCATAGAGAAAAGCACTTTTTACATCCATTTGATACACCACAAAATCTTTAAATGAATCATAAGCTAAAAATAGCCTAATTGCTTCAATTCTTGCAACAGGAGCAAAGACTTCATCATAGTTAATCCCTTCTTCTTATGTGTACCCTTGAGCAACCAATCTTTCTTTATTTCTTATCATAATTCCTCTTTCATCCTTTTTATTTCTGAAAACCCATTTAGTACCTATAGCCCTTTTTCCATTTGGTAAATCCACCAAAGTCCAAACTTCTTGTAACTTGAATTGTAGAAGGTCTTCTTGCATAGCCTCTATCCAGCTTGGATTTTTCAATGCATGAATTACCTTTTTGGGTTCTTCCTGTGATAAAAAGCAAGCAAACAAGCAGTTTTGAAGGTCTTTATGGTTTGTTCTTTGTTAAATAGTACTAACAAACCCATGCTCCTCCAAATTCTTAGACATGTTTCTTGTTTGTGTAGCTGATTGCAAATCTCCAATCACTTGATTGAGAGGATGATCATTATGAATTCTTGTAGTTGGAATAGGACTGACTTGGATTGTTGTATCCCAATTGTTCATGTCAGCCTCTGCACCAACATCTACATAATCTCTTGAGAGGTCAAATATGCTTATATCTTCCAAAGCAAGCATATTTGGATCATCTGGAAGTTCAATGCTTATTTTTCCACCAACAGCATTAACTTTATTTGTGCTAGCAACATTAACATTGTTAGTGCTGTTAACATTATCATCCTTCTCTTGATCAATATTTTTACTATCTTTTCTTGGATCTTCATTAACCTTCTTCTCATCATCACTTGAAGGTTTGGATCCATCATCTTGAGAACTCTTTAGATCTTGGGAAAATGGTAGATCAACAGGCCACAATGATAGCAAAATGTAATTTTTGACAGGTTCTGTCTCCTTTCTAGCTTGACCTGCATTATCACTTGCTTTTGTACATGAAAAACTATTAGACTGTGTACCTACAATAATTGGCTTATAATTCATTGTTCTTATTAGTGCATCAATATCACATAGCCAATCTGGTCCACTACCTACAACATTAGATGTACTCTCACTGAACCTAATATGTAAGTTTTCTTCCACTATCCTTGTTCTACTATTGAATACTCTAAAGGCTTTACTATTCAAAGAGTATCCAACAAAGAAACCTTCATCAGCCTTACCATCAAATTTGCCTAAGTGATCTATATGGTAACAGGACACCCAAATGGTCTCATAAATCCTAAAGTTGGTGTTCTACCATGAAAAAGTTCATATGGGGTCTTGTTATGAGACTTAACTACTAACACTCTATTTTGCACATAGCAAGTAGTATTAACTGCCTCTGCCCAAAAAGTAGTTGGCAACTTAGAATCAGCTAGCATAATCCTAGCAGCCTCAATTAGTGTCCTATTTCTCCTCTCAACAACTCCATTTTGTTGAGGAGTTCTAGCTACACTATATTGTCTTAAAATACCCTTCTTTTCACAAAACTAATTCATTTCTCTATTCTTGAACTCAGTCCCATTATCACATCTTATCACCTTAACCTTGTAAACTACTAGATTTTCTATCCCAGTTATAAAGGACTTAAGCATGCCACTAGTCTCATCCTTAGTAGCTAGAAAGAAAACTGTGGTATATCATAAATCATAACACGGGTTTGATTCTTGGATTTGGCTAGTTTCTAGAGAGAGAAACACATAAGAGAGTTATTCTAGAGAGAGAAACTATGTGTTAAATGAAAATGTATAAAATGAACTAGCTTAGCCTCTTCCAAAGTTGGAAGAGACTTATATAGTTCTTACAATATACCGGGTATTAGTACCCGACTTAATACCGAAAATCATACTATTCACTATTAAACTACGAGCTATAATAAACAGTAAAATACACAGGCGCTTTGATATTTATATCATAAGTACCTTAATTGAATTTTCAATTAGTTTTATGGAAAGGAGAACTATACCAAAAGACCGACCATGCATTTTACTTTATTGGAATTATAAGGTTGGTAAGGTTAGGTACTATTCCCAATGATCCAGCCATAACCGGAGGGATCTACCCAGGGACAATCCACTAGTTAGTGTAGAAGTCCTTAGGTATGACATATAAAAGGAGTAAAAGTAAGAATAAGGGAAAAGTGCCGACTGAGATGGAGCTAGTACTGGAATAAACCCAACAAGGTTCTAGTCATGAAGTCTCGGTAAGCACTGAAAGGGTTGAAGAATTAAAAAGAATTGTAAGGATAAAGGGTGTAAAGAAAGAAGCCCTCCATACACTTAGGCAGAAACCGGGTCAATACATATGCTGCCAGAATCACTAAGATGATTGCTGACATTGAAGATCGACATCATGGACCCAGTGATGCAATGCACAACCCTCCCTAGCCACTCAGAATCTTTCAAAAGATTTCTGTTTCATTTCTCACGGAGACTAAACACGTTATCTATTGACTTTCTCACTCCGAGTTAGTTGATATTGAACAGGTGGCAGTCAGCTCCAGCCTCCGATTACTAGAACCAAAACGCACTATTGAGTCTAGAGCCAAGAGATCGTCAATTAATCTCGTTAGGACACATATCCAATTCTCTTGTCTTTCACACACTGTGGAAACAAGTCTATCCTAAGAGTCCTACGCATTATCCTTGTGATATTGCCAGAACATCCGAGTGAAACGATGGTTTTTCACAATGAAGATGGAAATCCTGCTAGAGCCAACATCAAACAAGCTCTTTTTCTGAAAAAAAAAACCGACGATGGTACTAAACGCTTTGATATTTATATCATAAGTACCTTAATTGAATTTTCAATTGGTTTTATGGAAAGGAGAACTGTACCAAAAGACAGGGGGACATGCATTTACTTTATAGGAGTTATATGGTTGGTAAGGTTTAGGTACTATTCCCAATGATCCAGCCATACGGTAGAGGGATCTACCCCAGGGAAAATCCACTAGTTAGTGTAGAAGTCTTTAGGTATGACATATAAAAGGAGTAAAAGTGAGAATAAGGGAAAAGTGCCAACTGAGATGGAGCTAGTACTGGAATAAACCCAACAAGGTTCTAGTCATGAAGTCTCGGTACAATGAAGGGGTTGAAGAATTTAAAAAGAATTGTATGGATAAAGGGTATGTAAAGAAAGAAGCTCCATACACTTAGGTAAGAAAGGGTCAATTTACATAATGCTGCCCGGATTCGCTAAGATGATTGTGACATTGAAGGTATCGAATACATAGACCAGTGATGCTATTGCACAACCCTCCCTAGCCACTCAGAATCTCTTAAATGTTTTATGTTTTATTTCTCACGGAGGACTAAACCGTTATTTTATTGACTTTCTCACTGAGTAAGTTGATATTGAACAGGTTGGCCAGTCAGCTACAGCCTCGATTACTAGAACAAAATGCACTATTGAAGTCTAGATAGCCAAGAGATCATCAATTAATCTCGTTGGAAAATATCCATTCTTGTCTTTCACACACTGTGGAAACAAGTCTATCCTAAGAGTCCTACGTATTTTCTTGTGATTATCGCCAGAAAATCCGAGTGAACGAAGGATCTTCACAATGAAGTTGGACAACCTGCTAGTAGCCAACATCAAACAAGCCTTGGTAGGTGACTTGGTGCGATTCTACAAGAAACAAACTTTGTGTCAACATGGGAAAGAAATGATTGGTGCGATTCTGTATGAAATCAAACTTAGGTCAGTATAAAGAATTGACGGTTATTGATCAATTTGACAAACAATCAAAACTCTCGATAAGTGTTACAATATTTTCATAAGAAAAAACACTTAGAATATTTTTCAAATCAATTTTCATCTTTTATTGCTAACTGTTTCATTAAGGATACTTAAAGATAGAGATGGAGATGGAGATTTCACTCAGTTCCTGAGATTCAATGTGAATAATACGAATGCTCAGACACGACCTACATCTTACTTTATGAAGTTATGAAAGCCTCATTTATAAGGTGTCAAAGCTTTCAGCAAACTCTGATAATCGTGTTTTTCATCAAAGTGCACAAGATGCAATTCATTACAAGATGATGTAAGATTATGTTTGGGTGGATGATCTCAAAGAAATCTCAAATCACATCAAAGACAGTCAAAAGTATGAATCAAAAGAATCACTACCCCAAAATGTTACAAGATATCAAATGTCTACGAGCTAAAAGGACTGAAGTGATTAAGTTTAGTATTTTCAGGGGTGACCTCCCTTAGGGGGAGATTGTTAGATATTAGGAAAAGACTCGGTCACCCCATGTATTTTACTGTTTATTATAGCTCGTAGTTTAATAGTGAATAGTATAATTTTCGGTATTAAGCCGGGTACTAATACCCGGTATATTATAAGAACTATATAAGCCTCTTCCAACTTTGGAATAGGCTAAGCTAGTTCTTACAATATACCGGGTATTAGTACCCGACTTAATACCGAAAATCATACTATTCACTATTAAACTACAAGCTATAATAAACAGTAAAATACACGGGGTGACCGAGTCTTTTTCTAATATCTAACAAAAACCCATGTAAACCTACTATAATCATCTATGACAACTAGGCAATACATTTTCTTCATAAGGCTTTTTAAACTTTTAGACCATTACAAGGTACTTATGCACACAAATGCTAGAGGAGAAGATTGATTGAGTTCTCTGTTTTGGACTTACAAGAGGCTTTGTGCTGCTTTCCCTTTTGACAAGCAACACAGGTTTGATCATTTTCAAAAAGTTTGGAAGGTAAACCTCTTACAAGATTTCCCTTAACCAATTTATTCATGGTTTTAAAATTTAAGTGACCTAGCCTTCTATGCCAAAGTTTAGATTCATCAGATGTGGCTTTTGCAAAAAGGCAAGTTAAACCTCTTTTAGGAACTATGTTCTTTAAATCAACACTATACATATTGTTCTTTCTAAGAACTCTAAGTAAAACTTGACTTTCATCAATTAACTTAAAGTTTGGAGATAAAACAATACATTCAGTGTCATTAAAAAGAACACTATTCTTTTTATCATACATTTGTGAGACACTAAAGAGATTAAACTTTAACTCTCTCACAAAATACACATTTTCAAAATCTAGATTACCAGTTTTAATGGTACCTTTTCCTGTGATTTTTCCTCCTTTGGGGTTCCCTCCAAAAGCAACATATCTCATTATTTCTTATTGTCTATAAGATAGGACAATGTTACCTGTCTTTATCCTTGAGCATCCACTATCAATCACTCCTTTATCCTGTAAATCTATTTGTGGATTGCCCTGCACATTAGATAAGAAAATCAGTTTCTTTTGGGGACCCAAGCCATTACTGACTTGGATCTGCCTTGTGCATCAACATAATCAAACTTCTTTAGGGTGATTGATGCACTGTTATGTTTAGAAACATGGTCTAAAACTTTAGTCTTTGGTTTCCAAACCCAACAAGCTGAGGCCTTAACAACATTAACATTATTTCCCTTAACAGCATTAACTACTGCTTTTGGCCTAGCAGCATTAACTACTGCTTTTGGCCTAGCAGCATTAACATTTTTATCCTTAACAGTATTAACCCTCTGATTAAAATTACTGTTTTTAAATGTTGTATTCTTGTGAATGGGCCTCTTAACAATTGAATGTGCTGTTTTAGAAAAATGTGACTTTGGTCTAGCAGCATTCACTGTTGTTTTTGAGTGAGCAGTATTAACTTGTCTAGCAGTATTAACTGATACTGCTGTTTTTGAAATATTTTGTCTAGCAATATTAATAGATACTAAGCCAGACTTCATTAGTACTGCTCTTGGAACCATGTTCTTTTTAGGGCAGGGGTGAGTCTTTTTGGCAAAATTCTGATGATTCACCCTTTTAGCATTGTTCCAAACAGGTTTTACCACCCTTTGATAATTACAATCAACCTGCAAGTGATCAAAACTTCCACACACATAACAAGCTTTGTTAAACATCTCAAAATTACTTCCTAGTCTCTAAGACATCATATTATTCCAGTTTCTTTGATTGCCTCTAGGAATGTGAGTGTTTTGCCTATTGTGCTCAACTTGTTTAGCAGTTTTCCTATCAGTTTTGTTTGTTTGTTTAGCTTTGACAAAGTCTATCTTAACAAAACTAGGCTTAGCTGTTTTCTTTTCAATCTTAGTTTGAGACACATTTTCTTCCTTCCTAATATATGACACCAATCCTCAATAATTAGAGCACCATTATTCTTCTTAATTGCTTTAGGCTTTGCTTCACTAGCCTTAGTTTCACTGTTCTCAACTACAGGCTTAATAACTACAGGCTCATTTGTAAACTCTTCTAATCCAGTAAATGACAAGTCAGGTTTTGGAGGCATGAAATTCCCTGTTAGGGGAGGTGGAACTGCATTATAGCCTAAACCTTTTTTTTAATTGTCTACATTCTGACTCTCTATAATCTTGTTTAAGTTTTTAGATGCATTTTAAAATTGTACTACTTTAAAATGACTTGCCAGTATTTTTCCTTTTGAACGATTTCTAGCTTCTTGTCTAAGCTCCCCAATAGGTTTATCTAATACTTAAATATCCACAATTTTAATAGGTTAATCTTTTATTCATAAACTTTACTTATTCTTTGTTTGAAAATTCAAGTCTTTTATTCTACAGACTGTATACCTGTCTATATAGGCTAAAACCATTATACTTAGATTTCTCAAATCTTTTCAATAGTTGTTCATATTGAGATTTAAGCACTTCAACAGTTTCAAGACAAGATTTTGAGCAAGTAGAATCATTAGATACCTTAAAGTTAGAACTTGAAGATGAGTAGGCCATGAGTACATAATTTGTTAGTCCTTCCTCTGCATGATCACTCCAGTCATAACCTCACAAATAGTCCATAACATTGAGTCATACGTATTTGGAAGTAGTTGTCTCTACTGGCAAACTTTTCTTGAGCTTTCCCTGGTTCGGTGTCTTGGTTTCTTGGAACATCTGCACTCTCTAGCAAATGTCCACCTCTTGTGGCAGTTGTTGCAACTCACCTAGAAAATTATCAACCAATGGTCTCTTTACATTATTAGTCTCCTTTCCCTTCTTGGGTTCTTCAAGAACCTTCTTGCCCTCATAGTCAACATGGCCATCTGCCATCTCAAATCTATCTCTTCCAAGTCATCTGGATGGAGTTGTTGTAAGTCCTCATTTGTAAGTTGAGGACTACTTGGTTGACTAGCAAAGAATGCTAAATAACAGCATCATAAGTTATCAACATTATTAGATTAGTAGCATTAGCTTGATGATGGCTGTTGAACCGAAACATGAGCTTGTATTAACTGCTTCATTAGTGCTGCCAGAGTTGTTAGAGGACATAAAAAGCAATGTTTTGTGTGCT
Source organism: Tanacetum coccineum (assembly GCA_026074375.1). Taxonomy (NCBI): domain Eukaryota; kingdom Viridiplantae; phylum Streptophyta; class Magnoliopsida; order Asterales; family Asteraceae; genus Tanacetum; species Tanacetum coccineum. The sequence goes on from BQNB010008821.1 coordinate 27,261, forward strand.
TGTACATGAGCTCGGTTCATTTTGACTTTCTGGGTCATACACTTTGAGATTGTTGTTGAGATCATTCCTTGCTAATTGTCTCGATTCAAGCTTGTTCCTCTAAACAACAGCATGTGTGTCACATGATGGTGATAAAATTATTAACAACTTCTGGTTCACATCTTCTTGGAAAAGTGTTTCCACTAAAATCTTAGCTGAATCACAAGCTTTGAAGACTTTCATACGTTTGATCAAGGGTTTTCTGAGCTTGGAGCAGTGAAGGTTTTCATACTTACTGGTTCAAGAGTTGTATTGTGTTTGTCTTTGTTTGCAGCATTCCCACCAAAGCCTCTTTTCTTTAGCTTCATGCTGCAGTAAGTAGGAACTTAGCATCCTTGATTGGAGTAAAACTCTTAACTATGTTTATTTCGGTAATTCCTCATCTAGGTGCTTCTGGCCTTCACTTTTAACCTCTTCTGAGCCTTTCGTTAGAGTGTAGAAGGTATTTATTTGCAACACTGCGATAACGGTGTTTTGGTTGCTGTGTTTCCATTCTCTATGACCTCCCATAGAGCATAGTCAATCATCTGGATGTACTGTTCTATTCTTATCCTCCATAACTCAAACTCACCAGGTTTGAGAATTAGAATCTTGGATGTAGCTACCATATGTGCAGATTCTGAATCCATATCTTCTAGCAAAGAGATCTTGTGTATTCAAATAGGTTCTTCTTATTCAAAGCTTTTTAACAAGCTCTGATGCCACTTGTTGTCCTAGGATGTAGGATACCTCTTGTTGGATCCCACTTCAATAGATCAAATTCCTTTAGCTTGTTTAAGGTTTAGTTATATTAGATAAATCTAACACAACTATAGTAGAAACTTTGTTAAGTGTATTAAAGATTATGTGGTATATAATCTTTAATATTAGAAGAATTCTTAATGAAACAGTAACACAAGACAATATAATTCAATAATAAAAGCTCAAATACTATTATTACAAATAATATGAATACTCTCCTAGTATTAGGGTTACAAAACCTAGAAGCTATAACGATATCAAAACAAAAGATATCAAACTCTATGCCTTAGGACCTCCTTTTATACACCAATGAGTCCTAGTCGATTTACAATATATTCCTAAGATATAGAATATTCTCTATAATCCATTCTATAAATAACTAATACTTATCACATAAGTAATTTTGATCTCCAATCAATCTTTATCCTTTCTTCTGTCTTTATCCATTCACTTCTGACAGTAGAAACTCTTTTAGCAGTCTTAATCTTTGAGTAGTTGTAACTTTTGTACTAGCCGCATTAACTTAGTACCAACAGTAGTAACTTATACACCAGCAGCATTAACTATGTACCAGAAGTAGTAACTACTTAGAATATTTTCTTCAATTTTCACCAGCAGTACTAACTATACACTAACAGTACTAATATATACTAACATTAGTAACTGTGAACTAGCAGTACTAATTTATACTAGCAGTAGTAACTGTGAACTAGCAGTACTAAGTTTATACTAGCAGCACTAACTACTTAGCATATTTTTCTTTAAAGTTAATGAACATCGCTAATTTTTGCTTAGCAGCAGTAACACAAACATTAGCAGCAGTAACTTTAAGAAGGCTTTTAATCCCAACATAAGTCATGAACGAATTACATGAACCTGTCGTCTACTTAGTATTCCGCTAGAGCAACGCACACGTAAGGTAGTATGAAGACTATTACATGGCCCCTAGAGGTACACTAAGTGCATATGAAATATATTAAAAGTGGATCAACCATATTAGGGGGCAAGGTAGTATGAAGACTGTTACCCGATGGTATCCTTTCTACACAATCATGTTTCCCTAGACATATCAACAGCGATACAAACAAAAGCTGGTTTTCTAGAGCCTAACATGCACATCCATCACAAGAAGCAACACCACTAAGATCTACATTATAGGTTTCATACAATCATAAGTAAACACAATAGAAGGTTTAGCCAAGCATATTAAAGATAAAGCAAGAGCATAGATAGATCAAACAACACTTAGACATATTGAATGATTAAATAAACCTTACTTGATTAAAACACGAGTTGGAGGAAGTACAATAGGGTTTTAGGCCCTAAATTCGTTCCTAACAGCTTCTAAACAAACTAGGGTTCGTACCCTCTTTTTATTCTAAAGTTACACACTCAAAACCCTAAATTCGGGTTTGTATATATAGGAAAAACGCTGTGATGGCGTCGCGTTTTAATCGTGACGCCGTCATGAAAGAGAATATTCTAGATAATAAGCTAAGTCGTATGCTCTGACGCCGTCGTGGAATCTTGTGATGCCGTCTTGATCTTCGTGGTGATGGCGTCACGTTGTATCTGTGACGTCCTCTCCAGCCACTGTAGAGAAATTCTTGATCAATGTTGGTGTAGGTCTGTAGTCTTGTTCGTTTCTTCTCTAAATGAGCCCAAGTCACGTGTAATTCTTCCAAATGCCCTCCAAATGAGAAATATCTGAAAAGGAACGATTAAGTACCTATTTTGGGAATAAATGGATTTAGGGGGTTAAACGACCCTGAAAAAGTGTATAAAATGACACCTCATCACCTTTTTTCTATAGGTCAATTCTGCGACGATGATTTAGAAGTTGCATTTCGCTCCAAAACATGTTATGTTCACAATCTGGATGGAGATGATCTATTGACGGGTGCTCATGAATCGAACTTGTATACGCTCTCCATTTTAGATATGCCAACTTCTTCTCCTGTCTACTTAATGTCTAAAGCTACCTCAACAAAATCATGGTTATGGCACCGAAGACTCTCGCACCTGAACTTTGGTACTATTAATCATCTCACCAAACAAGACTTGGTTGATGGACTTCCAAAGTTTAAATATGAAAAAGATCATCTATGTTCCGCATATAAGCAGGGAACGAGCAAAAAAGCTACTCTTCAACTTAATTGGTTCCTAGTACTCATTCCAAGTTAGAATTGATACACATGGATTTGTGTGTACCAATAAGGGTAGAAAGTATCTATGGTAAGAAGCTTATTCTGGTAATTGTCGATGATTACTCTCGCTACTCGTGGGTGTATTTTCTTCGTACAAAGGATGAGGCTCTTGAAATGATCAAGAAGTTCATTGCTTAAGTTTAATTAAATTTCAATGTACAAATTCAGAAAGTTAGGACTGACAATGGAACAGAGTTCAAAAAGCCACACTTTAGGCTCATTTTGAAAATATAGGCATTATGCAACAGTTCTCAATTGCAAGAACGCCTCAACAAAATGGTGTTGTTAAACGATGAAATCGTACACTTGTCGAGGCTGCTTGAACAATGCTCAATCAAAAGAACTAGAATTTCTTTGGGCTGAAGCTATAACCACTGCTTGCTTTACGCAAAATCGTTCTTTGATTCATACACGATATAACAAGACTCCATATGAGCTTCTTTGAGATAGAATTACCCAATGTTCAATACTTTCATGTTTTCAGATCACTTTGTTATCCAACTAATGATCGTGAAGACCTTGGGAAAATGAAACCAAAATCGAACATTGGTATCTTTATCCGTTATTTAGAATTATCAAGAGGGTTTCAGATCTACAATTGCAGAACAAGAAAGATTATGGAAACCATCCACGTCAAGTTTAAAGAACTCACAACTATGGCTTCTGAACACAACTATTTGGAACCCGTGACAAACTGATTTAACGATGCCGATTCATCAGCAAAATTCACTTCTACACCGTCAAAAGAAGATTTAGATAATTTGTTCGGCCCGATGTACGAGGAATACTTTGAGAAGAGATATACTGATGTATCCATCAATTCCGATGCACAAACCATTCTTAATAATGAAAACACACATTCGTCGTTATCAATCATTCTTGAAGACATTGAAGCTCCTCCATTGGTATCCTCTTCTGAAGAACAAATATCTCCAATGTCAAATGAAGTCGATGTTGAATCAGTTCAAGAAGACTCTGCAGACCTTAACGGAAACACTTTGATTACTCCATATAATTCTTCGATGTTTGAAGAAGCTGAGTCATCTTTAACAGATACAGATCCATCAAATATGCATGAGTTCAATCAAGTTCAACCCTCAACTCATATCTGGACAAAAGCTCATCCATTAGAACAAGTGATTTGTCACCAATCAAAGCCATTGATGACTAGAAGTAGGCTCAACACAGACGCAAAAGTGTGTATTTATGCTTTAACCGTGAGTACTATCGAGTCTAAAAATATCAAAGAAGCCATGATGGATCATAGCTGGATAGAGTCTATGCAAGATGAACTAAAACAATTCCAGAGGCTAAACGTATGGGAATTAGTTCCAAGACCCACTAGCAAAAATATAATTGGGGTTAAGTGGCTCTGGAAGAATAAAACTGATGCAGAAAACACTATGATAAGAAACAAATCTCCTCTTGTGGCTAAAGGGTACTTCGTCTTGTTGGCTGAGTGGGTACTGTCAGAAGAAGCAAGACGATTTTTGAAGAGTGTTTTGCATGGTGTGACATCGACTTGAAGCATAAGGATGGTGACGGATGCTTACGACTGCGCTCATAGTAAACTTCACCATGCTTTCAAATCGGACTCATCAAGTAACAAACATTTCTTAAATGGGCTGTTGTTAGTAGAAAGATAAAGTTTTTTATTCAGTCAACACGTGTGGGCTATTGTGTGTTGCGCCCAGACTTTCTAGATACATGGTACACATTTGAACATGTCCACAATTTGAAGAAAGCTTTGTACGGTCTCAAACAAGCTCCAAGAGCATGGTATGACAAGTTGTCCTCTTTCCTGATAGAAAATCACTTCACGAAAGGTATTGTTAACCCAGCTTTATTCACGAGATGTCACGGGGAAGACATATTACTTGTTCAAGTATATGTTGATGACATCATTTTTGGATCTACAAACCTAGATTTTTCAAAACGTTTTGCAATCCGTATGAAAAATAACTTTGAGATGTCAATGATGGGTGAATTGAAGTTCTTTCTTGGACTTCAGATTCATCAATCACCCCGTAGAATGTTTATTAGTCAGTCACAATATACCTTAGAGCTTTTAAAGAAACATGGTATGGATGGTTGTGACTCCATCAGCATACCAATGGCCACTGCCAGACTAGATGATAATTTACAGGGCACTCCAACCGATCAGACAAAATATCATAGTATGATCAGAGGGATCATGTATCTCACCGCTAGTAGACCTGACATTGCTTTTGCCACGTTTGTGTGCTCGTTATTAGGCATGACTAAAGGTCAAACACCTGAAAGAGGTCAAACGGATCTTTCGGTACCTAAAACAGACTTATAATATGGGTTTATGGTTTCTAAAGGATTCTGGCTTCGAACTAATCGCATATTCAGATGCAGACCAAGCAAGTGGTTATGATGACTGAAAAAGTACGTCAGGAGGCTTACAATTCTTAGGTGAAAAGTTGGTGAGCTGGTGTTCCAAAAAGAATGACTGTACTGTGATGTCAACTACTGAAGCTGAGTATGTATCGTTATCCGCTTGCTGTGCACAAGTCATCTGGATGTGGACACAACTTTTGGACTATGGATACAGATTCAACAAACTACCGATGTATTGCGATTCAAAGAGCGCTATCGCCATATCATGCAATCCGGTTCAGCACTCGCGTACTAAGCATATCAACATCCGGTACCATTTTATAAAGGAACACGTTGGGAGGGGAACAGTTGAATTGTACTTTGACAGAACAGAATACTAACTCGCTGATCTATTTACTAAAGCTCTTCCGAAGGAAAGATTTGAGTACTTAGTTCATCGAATTGGTATACGATGTATGACTCCAACACAGTTGGAAAGTTTGACAAATCCATCCTCTTGAAAAGATCATACATCAAAACATGTAAATAATTTTTTCAAAAACAAAATAGAAAATCAAAAAATATAAAAACGGAAAGTTAAAATAAAAAAAAATAAAAAAAATTCAAAAATACAAAAAGATAATTTTAAACAATCACATGTCTTCTCATTTCTATCAGATTCATGATCCGATTTTTCTTACACACTCTTTGAATGTATAAACATGATCATGATCTGAGAGGGAGTTATTCCAGTGATAAATGAGTTGTCACCGTTAAAACATGTGTTTTGTAAATATTACATTCACTTAACCAAAAAGTATGTTTTACATCATCTTCAAAAATCACAAGTCCTTAACTGAAATGAAAAACAATGATCTCTCGAATAAAGTGTTAATTAAACCAGTGTTTTATTCTTAAAACGGGTGTTTATTAGGGGGGGGGTAGAAATTTTTGTGATTAACTAGACTTTGAAAACGTTAAAAATCCATTTTTAAGGTCTATCCATGTAAACGGATCACACTCCGAGGGGGAGTTTATGAATATTTAACTTAAGATACATCCATAAAACATTAAGGGACTGAAATTGAAAAGTTTTAAACTTTCAAATTCGGTATAACAAATACAGGGACTAAAGATGCAATAATGGAAAGTTCCATTTTTCGGTCAAGACCCAGTCTACGCTGAAATTAGGCGGGTATATAAAGAACAATTAATTTCCATTTTTCATTATCATTTTTCTTTCATAAACCATTTTCGATAAAGGGTTTTGGTATCAAATTCGATAAGAGATTGATTCTCAGTTTTATAACGATTGCATCTAAACTCTTTCATTAAAAGTAAGCATAACATGATTCTTGTTCTTTTCTATGAAATTGTTATTGATTTGTGATCATCGAAAATCATTTACGATGAAACTAGGGTTACCGAATTTAGGGGGTTTTTGAAATTCCTTGTTATCATATGTTCTTAGATGTATATAAATGTGTGTAATTATGTTTAATCGTTGAATAATTCATCTTTGGACCATGTTTGATCATTTTCAATGACACCTTACCATTTTTGATGAAACAGTTAGATAGGATCGATCCAGATAGATGTTATAATCATTGTTATGGCTCGTAATTAATCTTTAATCATATTAGGTAATCAAAATTGAAGAACACCATTTTTGATGTTCATCATTTTTTATGAAAGTCAAATTATAGAACAAACTCGATAAATGGGATTGGACTAACTTATGATGAAAAGAAATTTGATTCGTGCCAAATTCGATGGTATAAAATGGACAAAATGAATTTCGATGGTCAACGGTCAAATTCGATGTTAGTAATATCAGAAATGAGAATGGACTAAATCTTGAGCTAAGTATTGGGCTTAAAGGATTACGTATGAGACTTGAACTTAAAATGCATCAAACGTTTACATGGTATGCTAAATATAGTTAAAACATGATTTTCTATATGGATTATCTTTATTCTTTTGGGAATTCGTTAGAGATCTAAGTTGTATCCAGTTCTGACCGTATTTTTATTTATAGAAAGTGTTAGCAAATTGGTGACCATCCGATATCAAATATAAGAAATTGTTGATTCTAAGCTATATTTTTTATTTGTTTGTGCTTATAACTGCTCATATGTTGAATGATTTGATATGTGTGGCAAAACAAGATCAAAGCTCAAATGTCTATGGAACGGATCAGTGTCACATGTGGCTTAATTATTATAATCACAAAAGCTTTTTAAACAATTTCAAAAGAAGACAAAATCAAACTGCAATTGATTTAATGATTAATACAACTTGTGTCAAACTTTTTCTATAATTAATTAAGCTAAATGGTTTAAGTTACATTCGGTTTTGTCTGTTTTCTAGATTTTAAAATGTGGTAGCGGCTTAATGACCTAACGGTATAAGTGGTATCCGGTTTCAACCATTTTCTGAAGGATAAAATGTGGTAGTAGCTAAGTGACTATTCAATTGAATTATAAGAGAGTTTGTTCTATAGCTTTATTATTCATTTCAAGAGTCTTTGAAAACTTAATCAAGTGATTTTTTATGAAATATCTTTTTCTGTCAGGAAGTTGTATTGTTAAAGTGGCACTCTTGCACAAAAATGTTTTTTTGAGAATATAAATGATATCTCTTGAATTTTTCAAATCAAAATATTATTCAAAATCAAAGAATATCATCATTATTCTTTAAAGAGTATCATTATACAAATGCTTTTTGGTGAGGAAACTCAAACAGAAAGAGAGATGAAAACATACGCGAAAAAGCAAATCAAAGTCTGTTTGAAAAAGAATTGGCTAACATACAAAGTGAAAACAAAAGAATAATGCGAAAAAAGCGTATGGCATGTGCTCGAAAAAGCAAGAAATAGGCACATGAGAAAGAAACTGATCAAAAATATGTTCAATAAGAATTGTTAGAACATATAAAATAGATAGAGCGAAAAGAGACAAAAATGTTATAAATGAATTGTTTTGATCTAACACATTCTTGTACATCATTCAGAATTCATCATGGTACAACAACCACAACAAGATGTTTTCAGAGATCAATTGTGTCCACCAAACAAGTAGTATGACTTAATGGATTAAAACAAGAAGATTGATCTCATCAAGCCACAATGTCCAAATGAAAGCAAGATTCTTGTAGACATTATGAACCACCATCCACTACGATTCTCTCTGGTAGCTTCTGCTTCAGTACCTTGGATCTATATCCAGCAATTGTAGCATACACTCAAGCTGGATTATTTAAAGGACAAGTTTAAGTTCTTCCTCGATACTAAGGAGTTCAAGTTTTTAGTTGATGACTTTAGACGTGTGTTTTAGTTGCCTCAAGCCACTAACAACAACAATGTTGCGTTTGTTGATGCTCCTACTTTCTCTAATATGCTGCCATTCTTTAGGAATCAACTTGGATTTTCTCTACCAATGCGCCTTCTTACACATTTTGTGACAAAAGGATTACCACAACCGTGGCAGACACTTGGAAAGATTTTTGATAGATGCTTAACTACTAGAGTCATGGGACATGATCAACCACCATTTCAAATCATGCAGATGATATATTGTTTCATTAACAATATACTTGTGGAATATGCTGAATTACTTTAGGAAGACTTACACTATTCACTCATGAATCTAACTGGACTTATTCCTTACCTAAGATTCACAAGGATAATTGTTGATTATTTCATGACTGCAAACCCTGAGATTCCCTAGAGACTTCACGAGCATTATCACAGAGTTGCAAAAGATGAGATTGTTAAGTCAATTTTCTACTTTAGGAAGAACAAGGAAGGAAAGGGAATGCGGATTCCAGACTCGATGCTAATAGAAGAGATGAAGCTGACGAGACATTATCAGATGTATGTTTCTGTATTTGGGGTAGATGTTCCTACGACTCAGTCACAACTGATTGAGTCTACCCAGGGAACGCATAGGACACTTAGCGCCCCTAGGACACCTCACCCTGCTACTACTCCAGGTAAATCAAGTGCTCCTCGCAAACCAATTGTCATTAGGTTTCGCGGAAGAAGTCAACCAAATCCTGAAACTCTGATACCAACATCTGATGAGCTTGATATAACTAATTTGGAAGAAGCAACACAAGTAAGTATTGCTACTGCAAGAAGTCTTGAGGACTTAGAAGCTCAGTAGAATGTTGAAAAGGTAAAATAGCACTTGGTTGATGAAGAGATAGAGACAATGGTGGAAGGAACTAAGAACATGGATGAGGATGAGTTTATGAATGAAATCTTCTATGATCAAAAGGATCCCAACACTATATTAGAATCCAAGAGTCATAAGGAAAGTCTGGAGGTAAAGAAAAGTGTTGATATTTTGATTATCAATGATGATGAGGAGGAAGAATCAGCAGGAGATGAGTTGATAAGCTGGAAAGGGAAAGGAATAGAGAAGATTAGAGATACACCCCCACCCACACCCATTAGATCCCTTGGACTCATATTGCTCCTTTATCTTCGGATAAGGAGACACTCCAGGAATTGACGGCTGCTGATCCTACACCTTCATCATCTACACCTACAACTTCTACATTAAAACCCAAGCAAGATCATTTCAAGCATTAGAAGTGTGTTTTCCACAAGATGAGTAGAAGATATGGTTACATGTTTAGACATTTAAAGCAATCATTCATGCCTAGGAAAGACTTCAATGAAATGGTAGACACAGTTGAATCAATGATGAAGAAAGTTATTCCTTTAATGGTTAACAAGAGAGTCAATAAGTTTACAAAGAAGCTTGTTCCATTATATGTAGCTAAAGGATTATTGTTGGACAAGCGAAAGGATCAGACTAACATTGCTGCTTTGGTTTTTTAGGCTATAAAAAAGAAACAAGAGAATCATCGACCCGAACTTTCTATGCAGTTTACTAATGATGTAGCTAACATTGTTCCTTCATAGGTTGATTCATTTTTACGGGATTATATGTTGACTAATACTCTTCATGTCCATCCTACTAAGGCTGCTAGTTATTCCATCCATGATCTTCAATATCAATTGTACTTGAAGATGAAGGATGATGAACAAGTACGCAAATCCATATGGTGGTCATTAAAGATTAAGTTTGAGAAACCCGCACCTTTTGTTATACCTTATCGAATTGCTGCTATTCGCACTAGAAATCATGAATATCATCATGATGATGATACTCGTCCTAAGGGGGAGAGCAGTGCGAAGAGACAGAGGACGTCTGAACATGGAACATATTTAGTAGGAGAATCTTCTTCTGAACAAGTTATGAACAAATCAAATCCTTTTGGCTAAGGTACTCTAGAACAGCTGGATGAATTTGATGCTTGGATGGATGATTTTGGTACAGATGATGATGAAGTTCCCTCTAAAGAAATATCACCAGAACTCTTAGAAGAAATATCAAGGGAAGTTGATGAAGCTCAACTGCAGAAAGCTGTGATTGATATGCTGAGAGTATGATGTAATTCAGGAGAAGAGCATCAGTACCATTTGGATCAAATGCAAAATTATCTGAAAAAGTGACATTGTTTAGGAAAGTAGAAAAGAAGACTTGTCATTACAAATTCCAAAGAAGCCAGCTCAAGTGTATCAAAGTTATGAAAGAGATCTAAAGGCTCTACCAACGTCTTTGCAAAATCAAGACCTATTTTATCTAAAGCACGGTAACTCAAGACCAAAAAAGTATGTTCTATCGTTGCACAAGTATCCTGCAGTACCGTTCCTAAAAAATGATATCGAAGAACTGACCTTAAGATGGGTAAGTAAACTATTCAAAATGTTTAATTTGTATGCTCAATATAATGTTGAACATTGGAAGAATCTATGGGCAAAGTAACATTACATTAGAAGGCAGGAAAAGAAAAGGGACAATCCTGATGAAGTTTACTCAGAGTCAAAGATTATAGAAGTGGTCAGAACTTTGCATGATCTAGGTTATGAGCATAAGTATATAATACAGATTGTGGTGAGAAGAGCAGATGGAAATTTTAATGCGTTCTTTGAATCAGACTACAAATATCTTTACAAGAATGACAATGAAGATTTGTATCTGATGTGCATAAACAATAAAGTAAAGGATTATTAAGAAACTTGATTGTTGGGATCATTGATCGTCTTTATCAAAAGTTGCGTCATCTAGGAAAGAGTTCATGATTACTAGCTGGGCTTGGAAAGTTATTAAAAAAGAGTCAACCTTACTGCTCTAACAATCACATTCCCCAGTAATGAAAGGAAGAAAGTGCTAACCATTACCTCTAAACCGCTAGTTGGTTTGATCTATGAGAACAACAAGAAGGAGAAGAGCGTGATGATTATCAAAGAGATTCTTAAGTTTTGTGATGCTACATTAATAAGGGTTTTAAAGTTAGTTGAGAAGAAAAACATAGATGTAAAGCACGTGTATGAAGATCTAAAGTTTAGTGATAAGATGAAAATACTTAAGGTTTTATGAGGAATACATCAAAGATCGGTTAAGGCACCGGGGATCAAATGAGACGCTAGGAATCGTACGTAAATGGAAGACCACTAGGACCAAGAGGGGATCACTCAGAATAATCGACCCTTAGGGGAGATTGTTAGGTTTAAAAGTGTCAATTATTGATACTTAAGTGTTTTATTTATTTTATATAATGTTTAGACTTTATTTTATGTTTAAAATAGTAAATGTAATAAAGGTAAGTAAGATTAGTTAAAATATCTCACTTAACTAAGGTAGGATAGGTAGTTTAGTAAATATGTGAAAGTGTGCTTAACACACTATAAATACGCCTTCATTTAGATGAAAGGGTAAGGCTTGTTATTTTGTATTCTCTCCCTTCCTCATTTCTTCTTCTTTTTATAAAATTGAAAATTAGTAAAAGTCTTGCCTTCCTCTCTTACTATCTCTATATTCTTAAACTGCATTAAGTGTGATTCAATATTTTAATGACCTAACAAACATAAACATAAACAAATTTACGTACCTTTTAGCTACTTGATGCTATTGAACAAAAAAAGCTTATGAACACCTTATGTGTTCTTGATGTACATAAAACCCTTAAAACTAAATTACCATATTAGGTAATCTCTATGTGTATCCATACAAAACGTCTTTTATTCTACTACGAGAATGATAGTTCTTAAATCATGAAAACAAACGAAACATTATTAGATTCGTAACCTAAATTAAAAACCCTAATGGTTTTGGGTAGTTTGACCTGCCATGAAACAAGAGAGGAGAAGAAGAAAAGTTTAGTTTAATTGGTGATCCAAGATTAACCTAAACTAATCAATCCTCAATTCATTATATGAGTTGAATAACTTGGTTATCAAGTTGGCTTCCTTTTTCCTTTTACTTGCCTAGTTTGACCGCCCCCTCCCTTGTATGGGGTTACCATATTTTTTTGGCTGTTATACAATTGGGCAAGTCTTATACTTTCCTAATTGTAATTCGTTAGTTAACTAGAACCTTCTAACGGTTTAACTAACGATCATTAAGCAATATCATGAAATAAACTTAATAAACTTAATATAATACATTTAATATATTAATTAAATTAAATATTAACTAATATAATTAATATAGTACATTAACTATATTAATTGCATTATTAACGTAGTCTCTCGTATGTGAACCAATACCGAACACTTAATAACAAACAACAACAATAACCTTATTCAAGAACCCAACAACCACCATACCATGTTGCTTCTTCTGGTAGAGGGTTTCTTGATCGAGTCATGTCAAATTACCCGTATCGCCCTTATGGATATTTGAATTAAGAACAAACACATGTAGGCATGATGATGTCTCATGGTGGTACCAGTGTTTTGCTTTCTGCTAATCCAAATACTATTGGTTAATCATCAGGTGCTAATGATAGTTTAAAAGATATAAGGGAGGCAACTGAGATGTAAAATGGGTTGGTTCCATAATTATGTTCTAGGAGTACTGATGTTAAAAAGGATAAGTATAAGGAAATACTTTCAAACATCAAGTTCTTAAAATAAATAAAACAAAAACACAACCTGCCACTGAACCCCCTTCCCTAAACCTGAGGGTCTAAAAAACAAATTGACCCTAAACCCAGACGCCTCACTCTTTGAACCCGGTCATCGAACCCCCAAACCTAGTCAATGAACTTGGGCACCAAACCTAGGCACTAAACCCGGTCACTGAACCCCTAAACCCGGTTACTAAACCCCTGAACCAAGTCATTGTATCTGGATACTAAACGTGGGTACTGAACCCAGTCATTGAAACCTAGTCACCGAACCTCAATCATTATAGCGTTCACTGATCCCTATCGTTGAATCCTTCTCCCTGAACCACTGTCAAAGAAACCCAGTCACTGAACCCAGTCGTTGAACCCTTGTCCCTGAACCAGTCCCTCACTTACTACCAATTGATTTAGGCTATTTATATATTCAAATAAAGGGAGATCTTTAGGTCAAAATTTGACCAAATTGTCCCTGATAATAATTTGAAAATAAAATAGCCTAATTTACTCACTAAAGAAATGGCGAGTGTTACTCACTAATAAAAAAATCAGCGAGTGTTGTACAAAACTCAATCAACAATGACAAGCTTCAGAGAAGTCCAAGACCAATTGGAGAAACACTTAACCTCACTGATGCGGAGTCATTGATTGAAGTACTTGAGCTACAAACAACATGAGAGTCATTGAGATATGACAATGTCTCAACGACTCTCAATATTCTATCTCTTTGAATAATCAAACAAAATATGGGTGGGAACTTTCAAAAGGAAAGTCAAACAAGTAAAAGGAGTTGCCACAAAAAAAATAGTTGTCATCACTATTCATAAAGCCTGGTTGTTGCTTTTCCTAAAAGGGAAGCAGTACTTCTCCATCGGATGCATGATACATCTCAACAACCATCACATGTTACCCTTGTTTTTTCTTTTATATAAGAAAAGTTTGTAATAGAGATAGATAATGATTCTAAACAAATAAATAACTATACAAATGTATTATAGTTAATAGGATCTTCCTCTCCTAAGAACATGTAAAGCTAAGCTTGTATGCTTGTGTTGTTTATATTAGGAGAGTTTTATTTGTCACTCAACAAGGACAATGTTCTGCAATTATCCCTTGTAAATCTTTGATTCATTTCTAGTAAGATTTAAAATCGTTTAGAAGTACAAATTGTGTTATTAGTTGTTAAATGGGTATTGAGTAAAACTTGTTCTTATCTTGTTAACATATTTAAGTTTTAACCACTTACGAGTGGCCTAGTGGCAAAGGAAGTTATGGCTATCACTCTAAAATATATAAGTTCTCAAGTTTAATTCCTGCTAGGTGCAAACAACTTTAAGTGGCCACGCCAACCTCCTAAAAAAGGAGGGCTTTACCTGGTTTAAGTTCGTGTGGCGGTGGGATCAAACCCTATGGATTAGTCAGCCAATAGGTCAGAAACCATGGTTACCTAAAAAAAACATATTCATGTTTAACTCAAATTTTTAGACCAACACCCACTATTATCGTGGCTTAACCACATTCTTGAAATAACGAGAGTCCAGTTCATCATGCCCATTCACCCACGCGGCCCAAATATCCCACTATGACCCAAACACCCCCTACTAGCCAGACATTCCCTACATCTCACTCACCATCAACAACCAATTCCTCATAATCCAAAACCGCTTTCTATTCATTCCATGGTCACCCATTTTTGTGTCGGGTCTAATCGTCCTACCCAACGTCTTACCTTAAATGTATGGATTGTGTCTCCCTTACCTAAGTCTTACACATATTCCTTCCATGGCCATAATTGGTATAATTCCATGACTGATGAATATAATAAACTTATTAAAAAAATAATAATTGGACTCTTGTGCCTCGTCCCGTAGATGCGAACATAGTTCATTCAATGTGGCTGTTTTGACACATTTATATAACATATGGCACTCTCAGTCGTTACAAGGATTGTCTTGTGGAAAATGGTAGTACACAATTATCTTATGTGGATGTGGATGAGAATTTTGGTCCGATTGTTAAACTGGCTACTATTCGGATTGTTCTTAGTCTTTTTGTTTCTCAGTATGTTCATCAACTCGATCTCAATACATCAACCTCCGGGTCTTAAGAAATATTTTCAGGCTTGGTTTCATTGTTTTGCTACATATATCACACGTGTTGGGTTTTACCGTAGTCGTTGTGACTCCTCCTTATTATCTTTTGGCACATGACTGACATTGCTTATTTGCTTTTATATGTTGATAATATTGTCTTGATTGCCTCTTCTGTAGCTTTATTACAACGGATTATTGTTTCTCTTCTTACAACGTTCTCTATGACATATATTGGCTCAATTAATTATTTTCTTGATATTTTGGTGACTCGTAATGCTTATGATAAGGTGAAAAATCTTACTATTTTTAAGGGCGATTTAGCCTCTAAAATTATGCACATAGTCTTATTTATTACCGCAAGTCCTTTCTTTTTGGATTTTAGGTCTTATGTAATGGATTTGCTGGAAATGTACAATATTTGGGCTCATTTGGATGAAGAACGAAAGAAAACACAAAGTTTGAGGATTTTGACCAGCATGGCTCACGCCGTCACTCAAAGTGCCTAAAAATATGATTTTTGAAGAATTTAATAACGTGTCATTGTGTTGAGACGACCTTCGTAACATCATCACAACTCCTTCCTAACATAGCCACACTTATAATCTGACACCGTCACATGAATTCAATGCATAATTAACCTTAATAAAGTATGCGAGCTGACGACATCACAGCCAAAGGCTGATGCCGACACAACCAAAAACTATAAATAATTTTGTATTGTTATCATAATTCGTGTGCAATCTTTGGGAGATAACCCTAGACAATTTTAGTGACTTTTTTTATTTCTTTCCAACCTTGTAAACTGATGCAGTCATTGTAAACACAATAGGTTTTACAACTCCCTAGGCAGAGTACCTAATAGTTGCAGTGTAGTATAGCAAGGACTCGTGGGTTGTTATCGTTCTATAGGGGAATAGCGTCTGAAGGGTCGAACTAAACCTAACTAAGATCTAAGAGGTTGAAAGAACATTATTTTTGTGTTTTTATGTTTTTATGAAAGCAGATAAAATTTAGGTTTTAGGAGGTGGGTTTTGGTTTTAAACTAATTAAACTAATATTAAATCTAAACTAAATTTGGTGGAAACTTATATGGTAAATTAACGTATTTACTTAATCATGCATTACTCCTTAGTTTGCTTCTCCTAATCCTATTGCTTTGTCACACTTGTGATGATCTGTGTAAGTATTTCCTAGGTCATGAACATATTATACGAATCCGCCGTCTGTGTAAAATTCCGTTAAGGCAACGC
The DNA here is from genome assembly GCA_026074375.1 of Tanacetum coccineum. NCBI lineage: Eukaryota > Viridiplantae > Streptophyta > Magnoliopsida > Asterales > Asteraceae > Tanacetum > Tanacetum coccineum. The sequence goes on from BQNB010008821.1 coordinate 43,917, forward strand.
ACATGTAAGGTATTATGAAGACTATAACAAGGCCCCTAAGAGTAAATTACATGCATTAAAACACTTAAGAGGGATCAACTATAGTATGAAGACTGTTACCAATGGTATCCTTTCTACACACTCGCGTTTCCCTAGATGTCTATACTAATGTAATATTTTATAGCTAGTTTTCTAGAGCCAAACATGCACATCCATCACAAGAAGAGTGTTACCAATGGTATCCTTTCTATACACTCGCGAGCTGACGACATCACAGCCAAAGGCTGATGCCGACACAACCAAAAACTATAAATAATTTTGTATTGTTATCATAATTCGTGTGCAATCTTTGGGAGATAAACCCTAGACAATTTTAGTGACTTTTTTTATTTCTTTCCATCCTTGTAAACTGATGCAGTTATTGTAAACACAACAGGTTTTACAACTCCCTAGGCAGAGTACCTAATCGTTACAGTGTAGTATAGCAAGGACTCGTGGGTTGTTATCGTTCTATAGGGGAATAGCGTCTGAAGGGTCGAACTAAACCTAACTAAGATCTAAGAGGTTGAGAGAAGATTATTTTTGTATTTTTATCTTTTTATGAAAACAGATAAAATTCAAGTTTTAGGAGGTGGGTTTTGGTTTTAAACTAATTAAACTAATATTAAATCTAAACTAAATTTGGTGGAAACTTATATGGTAAATTAACGTATTTACTTAATCATGCATTACTCCTTAGTTTGCTTCTCCGAATCCTATTGCTTTATCACACTTGTGATGATCTGTGTAAGTATTTCCTAGGTCATGAACAGATTATATGAATCCGCCGTCTATGTAATATTCCGTTAAGGCAACGCACATGTAAGGTAGTATGAAGACTATTACAAGGCCCCTAAGAGTACATTACATGCATTAAAACACTTAAGAGGGATCAACCATATTAGGGGTAAGGTAGTATGAAGACTGTTACCGATGGTATCCTTTCTACACACTCGCGTTTCCCTAGACGTCTATGCTAATGTAATATTTTATAGCTAGTTTTCTAGAGCCTAACGTGCACATCCATCACAAGAAGCAATATTAAAAGGATCTATAAACTAAGTTTCATGCAATCATAAGTAAATACTAATGGATCTAGCCTAGCATGTTAAAGAGAAGCGAAGAACAAGAATCAATCAAACAACACATAGACATATTGAAAGATAAAAGGATAAATGACTTCATTTGATTAAAACATGTGTTCATGGCTGATACAAGAGGGTTTTTAATCCCTAAGAATGACCTAAAAGCTGCTACACTCGAACTATAATGTTTAGGGTTCGTCTCCAAAAGTTGCACACTAAAACCCTAAAAACATAGGTGTATATATAGGAATTGAATCGCAACGGCGTCACCAAAATACTGATGCCGTCGCTTCGCCTAATCTTCTTAGGGTTTCTTTAAGGCGGTTATGCTCTGACGCCGTCACATAATTCTTGACGGCGTCTCTTGTAAGTTCTGACGGCGTCGCTAGGAATTGTGACGCCGTCTCCTGTACGCGTATCCTTGAAACCACTTCGTGTAAAGTTGTAATCTTGTCATGTTTCTTCCCAAATTGAGACCAAGTCACGTGTATTTTCTCCAAGAGCTTCCTAAATGCTAAAAACACAAAAGGAATGATTAAGCACATATTTTGGGTATATTTGCATGATTTATATGGTTAAATCACCTTGAAAAAATGCAAAAAGTGACACTTCATCATAAACACAAGATAACATCAAGATAATTTGGTTTATGCAGTTTAATCACATTTTTTGTTTATGTTGATTGTATCTTTGTTTCTTTCTTGATTGCTATGCTAGGCTAGATCAATTAATATATATTTAGGATTTCATGAAACTTGATTAGTTTATAATTCATGTTTCATATTGATTCTTGATTGATTGCATGTGTTAGTTAAAAGAAACTAATTACAATACATGTTTAAGAGCCCGTCCCCTCAGTTAATTGCCTGAGAACAAACTAGCTAGATACATGGTTAACTTGTGAGTTTAGTTTCCACGTCCATCTAGTTATTTGGTTGGAAATAAATTAACTAAATACACGAATCATAGATTAATTATCCGACCGTAACGTGAGGTTAGTCTACATGTCCCTTTAGTTAGAGCTGGTAATATAAATTCAGCATTCGGTCAATCAACGCATGACAAATTAGTAGGTTGAACTTGATAGCTGGCAAGGAGTAGCACACCTTAGATAAATATGTCTTTCCCTCTCACTAATTCACACCATTTTACTTTTTTTGTCATTTCATTTTTCTTTCATTTAGGTTAATATTAGTCTTAAAACAAACTCTCTCAAAACCCGTGATTGTACTTGCATTTTAATAAACATAAACTACCAAAAAAACTTTCTTCTCTCGCTTTAGATCAAATTGTCATACTTTACGAACCTACTTCATTATTCCCTTAGAGAACGATTAATCCTTTGAACTTACCTGTACTACACTACAACGGTTAAGTGAACTGCCTAGGGGTTGTAAAACTTTAGTGTTGCAACTGCAGCATCACATTTAGGTATGTTTTTTTTATCTCAATAGAATTATGTCTTCGAGACTCTTAAACAGGATCACATGGTTAAGTGTAACCCTTGTCGGACACCTATTGACACTGAATCCAATCTAGGGGTTGATATGATCACGTATCTGATCCGACTTTATACGTAGTCTCGTGGGTGATCTTCAGTATCTTACTTTCACGCATCTTGATATTTCATTTGCACTTCAGCACGTCCGTCTCTACATGCATGATCCTCGGGAGCCTCATTTTTTGGATCTTAAGCGGATCTTAAGTCATGTTCATGGCACGTTGGCTTATGGGTTGTAGTTTATTCATCTTCCACTACAGCTTTAGTCGCTATGCGAATGCTGAGTGGGTTGGGTGTCCGGTTACCCGTAAATCTACTTCGGGTTATTGTGTGATTCTTGGAAAAAATTTACTTTTATGGTCCTCTAAATGTTAGTTGAGACTTTCCAAGTCTAGCGTTAAGGCTGAGTATCGTGGTCTTGCGATTGTTGTTGTTAAAACTTGCCGGCTGCGAAATTTGTTATGTGAGCTTTAGATGTCGTTTCTTTCAGATACTTTGGTCTATTGTGATAATGTCGGTGCTTACTTATTATCTAATCCGGTTCATCATTAGCGAACGAAGCACATTGAGACTGATATTCATTTTGCTTGGGATTTCATTACTCAAGGTTAGGTTTGAGTTCTTAATGTGCCTTCTCACTATCATTTTTACAAAGGGCCTTCCTTCCGCATTGTTTAATGAGTTATATTGCAGTTTGAGTGTTCATTCTAATCCCGCTCTAACTGTGGTGTTTGAGGAGGGGTTGTTAGTGCCTTAGTGGGTTACCATTAGTCTAGTATTAAACTGTTATCATTGTGTTGTTATTAAGAAGTCTAGCTTGTTCTTTTATTATTTATATTATATGGATACATTATTCTAATCCTAATCATAAGAAAGATTCCAACACTATGTACTCTTAAAAAGTTATCTCCAACATTAATTTTCATCATGGGTTTAACATCCAAGTTAGGACCACGTTTTTTTTTGACGGCATAAGATGACCATTGTTTACGTGTATCATAAATCTTAAGTTTCCTTCCTAAGATTTAAACAGTATTAATTCAAATATTAGAAATATATGTATATGGGATTCCTACACATATCTACCAGCAACTAGCGGCATAGGCATAAATTTTCTCGGATGGTTTCATAACTATAATCAGTAAAGTTTCTATGAAAAATCAATGGGTGCAAAAACACAATTATGCTGATCTAGCTATACTAATATCACACTATTATTAGAGCTCTAGGTACCATAACGTGAAACTCACGCCAGTTCGAGGTGGAAGCAAACTGGCGCCGCTAGTTTGCACACCATGATACCCAAATGCGCGTGAGTGAGAATCTAAGTCCACTAGCGTGCGCTAGTTGGGAAGAAAGAGAAAGAAAATTGAACCATTGGCTCCAACAACCAAAAATTTTAAGAATTGTAATTTTTTATTGATAACAAAAAACAAACACTACTTTTACACTGTATAAATCCATATACACGACCATTTTTACACACAATTCACTTCCAATATCAGATAATTTACATACAAACACTAACAAAAAAAATGTTTCAAAACCCAAATGACCCGTTTTATCAAAACCTTCTCAATTTTTCTTCGTCACAACAATCGTCCTCCTCAAACCCGACTATACCTTCGTCACAAAACTCGATATCTTCCTCTTAATTTCCTCCGTATGTTATGCCGACGTACACACAAGATCAACTATATCAATGAAAACGTACTTATCATCAAAACCAACAACTCAACGCCAACTTTCAAAATCTCCAAAGTAATCCACCATAATTCTATGATTCACAACATTCACAACCATCACTACCATCACAATCACGACCACCACCACAACAAAAACGTAGAGGAAAACGACCCGCCAAAAAATTCTCGGTTGACATTTTCATGGACGAGGAAGAGGATAAAAAAATACAACAACAAACCCGTTGGACGACGGCGGAAGCAATTTACCTAGCCAAGTGTTGGGTCACCGTCTCGGAGAATAACGAGATCGGCTCTGACCGTGGCCTCGACTCGTTTTAGTGGCTAGTTCTCGAAGACATTAACAAAATGTCATTCGTTTAGCGTACCAAGGATATGATAACGAGAAAGTTGGCTACGATGAACGGTAATTGGCAAAGGTTCAACGCGATCTAAAAGTGTTTTAATGTTTGGGCACTAAGAGTGGGGAAAACGAGGCCGATCATCTTTCTCGTTGCAAACTGGCATTTAGTGAAGAGTCAAATACGGGGAACACAAAGTTGACTCAAGAGCAGGAGTGACGTGTATTGAAGACCCGCCCCAAATGGGACTCGCCCGAACAGGTTAATCTGGATGATCTGACCGGGCATCCTAAACTATTCGCCGATGAAACCCTTAAAAGCCAAAAAACCAAATCGGACACGACGTCAAGATCCGAGGGAAGTCACTCTCAAGATTTATTGACGGTTTTACAATCCTTGTTTAGACTCATACGTGAAGCCGCTGTAAAGGCATACGAAGTGAAGAAGCAAAAAGACTTGACTCTAATACAGTGTAAAGAACTAGAGTTTCTCACGCTCAAAACCGACGGTATGCCGAAAGCACAAGACTCATGCATCCGGGGAGGGTAAGACTTCAAGGGATGGACTCGATCGAACGACCACCTCATCAACCGCAAAAAAGATGAAATAATGAGGAAATATGACCAAGACGGCTATTAGTTATTGTATTTTTAAGTTTTGTATTGTTTTTATATCGTATAGTATTGTCTTTTTTTCGTATGTTAATTTTTGTAACTTTGTTTAAGTTTCGTTTTTTTAATTAACGAATGAAATTTATTTTGTTTGAAAAAACTGTAAAATATAAAAAAAATAGTAGGTGTGGTCAAACTGGCATGTCATGGAAGAGGGAGTTTATTGGTGTGTAAGTGAGTTGTGTGCGATGTAATGCTGAGGTGGCTAACACGTGTCGTCTATATCATGATACCTGGTGCCTGGTGCTCTTATAAGAAAGTATAATTCAGTTGAACCCGCTTGCTTACATGTAGCTCCGCCCATAGCTGGTACTAGATCTAAACAAGTAATACAAATATTTGTCACAATAGAATAATACTTCTGTAGCATCTAAACTAGCTTTCAACCTAAAAGCTAGGATATGTAAATTTTTATGATAAAGTCTAGTTAAGATCTTGAAAAGGTGCTACAGAACCGTATCCTGTGATACTTTCTTTAGAAACACGTACTCTACAAGTTTATCTCTCCGTCGTTATCGAGCATTTTAGATGCTAATATTGACTTTAACATTGATTATATAAGTACGGGAGTATGCGGTTACTAAGTTACCATACGGTGCAACCGTGCCACCATGGATAACATGAAACGGGCTTGACACAATGCCAAGAAAAAAGCATCTATGAGCCATTGAACCATCCATCAATGTAATATATTCCCACACTAGAATCTCAATAATTGAGGCCCCAAAAGGTGTTCTCCAATGTTAGATTTATATTCTGTTGAAAAATATTTCCACAAAGCATAAATTATGGCTGACTGTATTTTGCTTTGATTTTCTAGCTAGTTATTCTCATCTACTTAGGAGTTAGGAGGGACAAGTTTTAATAAAATATGGGAATATAGATACCAGGCTAGCTCAATGGTGGTTGCATATGTACGTAAAGGGATTATGCAATTCTAGATAGCTTTTATCTTAAAAGTAATATCATGCAATTCTAGATATGTAGATAATTATGTGTGAATACTTAAACAAATATCACTGTAATTTAAAGTACTCAAAGGTAAGAGTTATTTCTTCTAAATTTTTATACATAAAATTGCAAAAAATAGGAAACAGTTGCAAAAAAAATTCAGTCAGTGACGGATTATTTTGTGTTGTTAATCTGTATGATCATCGATATATTACCACCGAAATCTGAGACTTCTTATGTAAAATTCTTTTGAACGACTTGGCTTATGTAAAGTACCCTCAGTAAAATTTCAATCACCGCAGCTTTGTAGGTATGTACCAATTGATATCGTGAAATTAGTAAGTAATTGCTTAATTATATTACTGTAGCAACATATTAAACAAGCAAGGTTAGTATTTGCATACAAAGTTTGATTTTAAAACAGATTTCAACTCAATCTTCTTGCTATAAACTATGAAACATGAAGACGGTTGACCTAATTCCGGATTAGTATAGGTAAAACACATGAAAAACAATAACAAATCACATGCTTTATTTATTTATATACGCTTAATTAAGCTACTACCGTAGCTCTTGATTAAGTTATAGAAATGCCCCATTTGGAAACGTATCTAGCAAGCTCGTTTATCTCATCTTCGCTGATAACACCATCTCCGTTAGTATCAGCATAACGCAGTGCACGCCTGGATCTAAAGAACGCGAAATGTAGACCAAGGCTTTTCAATCCAACCCTTAGTTCCCTTTTGCTGATCTTGCCGTCTCCATTTGGGTCGAATCTTCTGACCAGACCTTTTATTTGGTAGTGATCGAGACTTTTTCATATGAATATTGGTAGTGACTGAGACTTTTTCGTATTTCTAACAACCTCCAACCATGAACCCCTCTCATTGTCGTTTAACGACCTCCTTTCTGCCTCTAACTCCCATCTCATTGCTTCATTTTTAGATTTTCAATTTTTTCTTTGTGCCCTCCAAACCTATCCTTACTTTATATCCTAAGATTTGCCCCTTATGTGAACCACGTCTTATCTAAGGGTATAAATACTATGTGGTCCACATAATCGGGTCAACATAAGATGCCCCTTATGTGGACCACGTCTTATGTAAAGGTATAAATACCCTCTCCATGCCTTGGAGAGGGTGGTTGGTTCATTTTGATAATACATTCTTCAATTCCTTTCTCTCTCTAAGTGTTCCAACCTCCTCTTTCTCTCTATAGATTTCTTCACTTCTTTTCATAGATTGTTGTATGTTTGATATCTTACAATTGGTATCAGTCACCATAGGATGATATCGTGAGATCGTGTGCGTTTATTATCTTGTTTTGATCGTGATTTTTGTGCTTTTGGGTCGTGAGTCTCGCAAAAAATCAAACCTAGAATTTTGTGTTTAAAAACCTTAAAGTTTATGTTTTAAGCAAGATATAGGCCTAAGATACTTAGTTGTACAAGAAAAATAAAGGTAAACGTCAAAAAGGGTGTTTATTAGGTGATTTTTAAAAGTTTTTACGTTTTTTGAATCATGCGGAATACGTTCTGTTTGAAGGGTGTGAAATACGTAAGTGTGTGATTCATGACAGGTTGTGCGATTTATGTAACTGTGCGAAATACATAAATCGTGCGATTTATTACTAGTGTTTGTTTCTTGTGAAATACGTATTCTTACGAAACAAAACTCTGCTCAATTTTTTCCAAGTTATGCGAAATATGTTTGGGAATATGTCTGCGATTTATGCAGTGTAATATGTGTGCGAAACAAGTTGTGTAACAAATCGTGCGAAATACGTGATTGAACAAAACAAAACTCTGTCCAATTTACATAAACCGTGCGAAACATTACATTGACATAAACCATGCGAAACATTACATTGTCATTATTCGTGCGAAATATTACACTGATCTGAAAAAGACTTTATTTTCTACGGTTTGTCTTACTTTGTAAAATCCCGTAAAATAACTTGGTATTTTATCGGTTTTAGTTAAGATTTGTAAAATCCCGTGGAATAACAATCTCAATCATCTTAAAAAACAACTCTTTAACACTATCATCTTTATCACTCTTCGATCAAGTTCTTATCTCATATAACAATCAATTAAAGATGACTACCTTAGCTGAATTCATGATAGTTGCCGGCGTTGAGAACCGTCCACCTATGCTTGACAAAGCAATGTATACCTCATGGGAGAGTCGTATGTTGCTCTACATCAAAGGAAAGAAAAACGGTAATATGATGCTTGAATCTATTAAGAATGGACCTCTTTTCTATCCAACTATTGAAGTAGACAGTCAAATTCGAAAGAAGAAATATACTGAACTCACTGAACAAGAACAGCTTCAAGATGATTGTGATGTTCAAGCAACAAACATTGTTCTTCAAGGTCTCATACCTGATTAGTATGCCCTTGTCAACCATTGTCAATCAGCTAAAGATATATGGGAAAGAGTCAAGTGACTCATGAAAGGCACTGAACTATTATATCAAGAACGTAAATGTAAACTGCACAATGAGTTTGATAAGTTTACTTCAGTCAAAGGAGAAACACTTTTTGAATATGACTTGTAATTTTCTCAACTCATCAATGATATGCACATAATTGGCATGACAATGCAACAAGTTCAGGTGAATACAAAGTTTTTAAACGCTCTTCCAACATAATGGAGCAAGTTTGTAACCGATGCCAAGTTAGCCAAAAATATGTATACTACCAACTATGATCAGTTATATGCATATCTTAGTCAACATGAAGGACATGCAAATGAAGTTCGAATGATGCGTGAAAGATATCTAGATCCTCTTGCATTGGTTGCTCACTATCAAACTCAGTCAAATTCAGCTCAGTATCCACAACAACTATCATCAACTCCTCAAACAAATCATTCTTCTCAACCATACTCACTAACTTATGAAGCACCTCATCATCCACAATAATATCAATATGCTTACCAGCCTTAAATCAATCAACCTATACCACCAGTTCCTTAAAATGCATATCATTCCCCTCTAATTTCACAACAACCACCAGTTGAGTTTCCACAAATTAACTCAGGACTTGTTGTTCTAGTATTTCTTCTAGGAGATGATCTGATTGCTTGTCTCAACAAAGCTATGGCATTTATGTCAACTATAGTTGCATCCCATTTTCCTTTAACCAACAACCAACTCTATACATCTTCCAATCTACGAAATCAAGCTACCATTCAAGATGGCAGAGTTACTGTTCAACAAGTTCAAGGAAGACAGGGTCAGAGTTCTAGTTTGGGAACAATAGGTAAAGTTACAACTTCAAGGGGAAACAATGCAGCTGGTCAAGTAAGGGTTGTTAAGTGTTATAATTGTCAGGGTGAAGGGCATATGGCAAGGCAGTGCACTCAGCCTAAGAGACCAAGGAATGTAGCATTATTTAAGGAAAAGTTAATGCTGGTTGAAGCACAGGAATCTGGTCAAGTCTTGGATGAGGAGCTGCTGGCATTTCTAGCAGATCCTGGAATTACAGATTGTCATGATGTTCAGCCATCAATCATTCACGATGCTGCTTTTTAGACTGATGATCTAGATGCTTATGACTCTGACTGTGATGATATCTCTTTAGCAAAAGTGGTGTTAATGGCCAATCTCTCAAGTTATGATTCAGACGTCCTCTCAGAGGTACCACAACATGACACCTATCAACATGATAATATGCTTGATCAAAGTGTGCAAGAGACACCGTATTTTGAATAATCTCTTATTGATTTTGTTCCAAAAAATGAAATAACAAGTGATAGTAATATCATTTCTTATGAACAATATATGCAACAAACACAAAATGTGATTGCTCAAGATACCAACTCTTCTGCACAACAAGATTCTATGATAATGTCTGTGTTTGAACAGTTATCTGAGAAAAAGTCTAATCATGTAACTAATTAGGATAAGGTTAATCAAGAAACCAAAACAGTTAATGAATCCTTAACTGCTGAGCTTGAAAGATATAAAGAACGTGTCAAAACTTTAGAACAAAGATTTAATGTTGATTTGAACAATCATGAAAAATTAATTAATTCACAAATGGATGATATGATTCAGAATAGGTGTGCACTTAAGCAAGAAATTGACTCACTTAAACATACTCTTTCTAATCAAGTCAAGGATAAGGAATCGTTATTGCAAACATTTAATGTTTTCAAAAAGGAATCTGAAGAAAAAGAAAGTAAATACATGGACAAAGAAATTGATTTAGAAAAGAAAATAAAAGTACTAGATAATATTGTTTATAAAGTGGGTCAATCTGCGCAAACAGTGCACATGCTAACGAAACCTTAAGTTTTCTATGATGATACTCACAAAGAAGCTCTTGGTTTTCAAAATCTGTTTTATCTTAAGAAAGCTCAACAGATTAAGCCAACACTATATGATGGTAGTGTCATTTCTAGAAAACATGATGTGATTTTTGTGGTTGATGAAAATAAGACTTTAATTTTAGAGGAAGAGAGTCGATCAAAAATGATTGCAAAACAAAATGATCTGATTAGGAAAAAGCAAAAAAAATTAATACAAGTCCAATTGATTATAACAAGTTGAATAAATTGGCTGAAGATTTTGGAAAATGTTTTGTTCCACAAATGCAATTGTCTGCAGAACAAGCTTTCTGGTTACCTCTTTTAAACCCTAAGTCTGAACAACTTGACATTATTCAAACACCAGTTGAAATAGAGATTCCTAAAGAACTTTCAAACATAAGTTTGGTAAAAAAAAGTTTTCAAAAGCTAAAAAATCACCTTGCTAGTTTTGACAAGGTGGTGAAAGTAAAGGTGGTGAAAGTAAGGACTACACCTGATGCAATTACTGAGGGGTCATGAGGTTTTGAACACACCAAAAAGGTTTTCAAAGAAGAAGTCATTCCATTTATAAATTCTTTACAAGCGTCATTTAAAGATTTTGAAAATGGTCTTCACATTGAACTCAATGAAGTGAAAACGGTGTTTAACCAAATGGAAGCTGCTATTAAAGAGTGTTCTGTAGACCAGAAATATTTTGATATTCAAAAGAGAGAAGTTTCCCTTGATAATGATTGAATCTTGGACTATATTATTTGTAAAGATGTGATAAATATTGTGTCACACCCTACCAAGGCGGAACCGTAAGGTGTAACATATTAATAAACATCACACAAGATGATAGATAAAACAACATACATGAATTAAGATAAAAACAAGATTATTCGAATTACATCATTTTCAAAGTACAAGTTTAAAAAGTACAAATTACAATAGCTTGAAAGAAAGTAGACATATTGAACATGTCCAATTGCAAAGCACTAAGTTTCCACTTTACGAATGTCACCTAAAAAGCATGATAAAAGCGGTCAACTATCGAAATAGTTGGTGAGCTCACAGGATTATGTATCCAAAATGGTTTTATAAAACAATAGATGTCCAAACATAATTCCGAATTCCATATCAAGTTGCTAAAACAAGTCATGAATCCAAACTGATTCAAATTTCCAAAGACAGTTCTCATTACCCAAACTAACGTAATATAAATCAATGTATATGTATGCTATAGTGTTTATGCGAGGCACTACTTAAACGCATTCAGCCTTCCAGTTCTGAATTCTATTCACTTAGTGTAGCATCCCTACACTAAAATAAGTTGCAAGTTCGACAAGTGTCGCATCACAAGTCTTATGTCCTAGTACTATGCACCCCGTTTATGGTGGGAGTGAGGAGGGGCTAATCTCCTAATAGCACTATCCATATGTACTAACGTCTCAATCCCGTTGAGGGGGATATAGTGAGCTAAAATTAGTGGCGGGTTCCAAGCATACAACAACATATATATCAAGTTCAAGTTCAACACGTTTACAAAGTTCAACAAGTTCAACTCAAGTTTCATACGTTCAAAACAAGTTCGAGTTCGAATATGCTCAAAAGTTTAAATACTTAAAAGTAAGAGTATAGCAATATGACACATCATGCTTTTTACCCCAAAACATTTAAAACATGTAAAAGAGGGGCTATGAGAGACTCACCTCAAAAGTTAGAGCAAAACGATGATTTCCCGGCAAATCACAAACAAGTAGGCAACCCAACGAACGCACACCCTTCTACCCAAGACCTAAGGTAAATAAATATACCTAATTAGATCCTATACGATATGCTCTGACATTATTAAGGTTCATTTGTTACGTCTTGTGTTCTCATTTGTTTCCAAAGTCACTTTTATCACAAAGCACACTTTCTACTAATTTGTCCCAAATTTCCTGTCAATTTAAGTATTTATTTGACCAAGTTAACTAAAGTTTTTGGTCAAGCTACTTCTCCAGGTAAAAATTACTTGTTTTAGGTGTGTCCAAGAATTTTTACAAAATTTATCAAGGACTTATACCCGACCATTTATACCTGACTCTAAAAATGGCAAAATCTAGACATATAAAGGTATTTTAATGATAAGAAGGTCTAAATCAAGGTTATATGAGTTAGGACAATGGGAGACTCAAAATAACCCTTACAAGTATCTCTCATATCAATCTCAATGACATATTCATCGTGGTTTATGATTTATGATCATTTTAGTACAAGGGTTGAAAAGATATTTTCGGGCAGATTTGACACCTTTCACCATTTTTTAACTTTCACTAACCAAACGACCTCATATTTTTACAAAGCTTACATTTCTGGAAAGTAGACTCAAAGTACTTGATTTTAGGCTTTGGAATCATGTTAAAACATTCATTTATCATTAACTTATGCTCCATTCAATATGACCTAAAAATGAAATAGGGGCTGATTGAAATATAACATTGACTAAAACAAGTCCAACTACTAACCCGTTATGCAAAAATGACCCAGCCAACTCCTAAAATCATTTTATACAAGTCTGAACATTAATTTAATCCAAAAATCTCAGTGGGTTCATGAATTAAAAGGCTCTTTTACACTAAAACTTACAAGAATTGTCATAACTTTTGAAAATCAAGACTTTAAGTCACTTTTCTTGCATAGATCTTGTAACAAAACTAAAAACAAACAAACCAATTTTTTTGTACAATATTATCACTCATTTAAGAGTGTTTTACCAATAAAATAATTTATCTATAAATATTTTACAAAATAATGCATAAACATGCAAAAAAAGTAAAAAAAAACCTCATTTTTTAAAGAGTTTTGGTACAAGAGACATACAAGTCATCTTGCACCATGAGTTTTACCTTTGATTTTGCTCCCAATAATTTAAAATGATGGTGTTATGGTTGTGGTTAGGTCATGGCAGCAGCACAAGGACCAAAGGAAGAAAGTTTTGGAGATCTAAATGCTTACATAAGTTGTAAGAGGTAGGATGAGGTGTGTTGATAAGAAATGGAGTTGAAGACAAGTGTTACTATGGTTGTACAAGTGTCCCTTAAGAAAGAAATATTATGGATGTATGTGTAGGTGGTTTTGGTCATCCAAAACAAAAGGTAAAGAAGTGGTTTATAATTTTTTTTATTATGATAGTGAGTATTGGTTAAAAGGTATAAGTTAAAATGTATAAATTGTGTACATTCGGTAAATACGTGGTAATAATGTAATTTTTGAGATAGTTTATGATTTTGTTAAATTATGTTTTTCCCATGTGTTTTGTCATTGTTATAATTTTATTTGAGTATATCGTTGGCCGTTAGGACCATTAACTAGGATCGTTAGGTAAAAGGTACGTTCGTATAACAAGGGTTCCTAGTAAAACAAGCGTTGAATGCTAAAAATTGTATGACCACTTAAAAGTGACTCCACATATAATCAAAAGAGTCAATTATCATACGTTTGCTTTCGGTTACCGACCTCAAATTTGATGAATGTCATAGTTTTCCCCCGTTAAAGGGAATTTCGTCCCAAAATTTTAGTTGCTCGTCCTAAGCCATAGCACACGCTAACAATTGCGGATATTTGCACTTCATCTCGTCTTCTCGTTCCCAATTAAATTCTAGTCCTTGTCGGGAGTTCCAACAAACTTTTACAATACGAATCCAACTTCGTTTAAGCTTCTTGACCTCTCGGTCCATGACTTCAATAGGTTCTTCAACCGAGCATAGTCCTTTGTCGACCTTGATCTTTTCTAGTGGTACGTGCAAGTATACGTCGGCCAGGCATTTCTTCAGGTTAAATACATGGAACGTGTCATGAATGCCTATAAGTTCTTGCGGTAGACGCAATCGATAAGCAACATGACCTACTCACTCGACAACCTCGAACGGTCCTACATATCTCAGTGAAAACTTGCTTCTCTTACCGAAACGTACCACGCCTTTCCAAGGAGACACTTTAAGTAGTACTTTATCATCGACACTGAACTCTAACGGCTTTCGTCGATTGTCAGCATAGCTCTTCTGGCAAACTCATGCGGCTTTTAATATTTCCTTTATTTGAACAATCCTGTCGGTGGTCTCCTAGATAATTTACGGTCCCAATAGCTTGCTTTCTCCTACTTCTGCCCAAGCTATGGGCGTTCGACATTTCCTCCCATACAATGCTTCAAATGGGACACATTTTACGCTCAAGTGGTAACTGTTGTTGTATGTTAATTCCACTAATGGTAGATGAGTATCCCAGTTTCCACCAAAATCAATTACACAAGCTCTAAGCATATCTTCTAATGTTTGAATGGTACGCTCACTTTAGCCATCGGTTTTAGGAAGGTAAGTTGCATTTAAATCCAGTCGCGTTCCTAATGCTTTCTATAGTGGTTGGCAAAATCTTGATGTGAAAAACTGTCACGATCAGATAGGATTGACACAGGCACACAGTGCCTTGCTATGATCTCGTTGATGTACAATTTTGCCAACTTTTTTGTCTTTAAATCTTCACAGAAGGCTAAGAAATGCGCATATTTGGTCAGTTGATCGACAATGACCCAAATTGATTCATTTCCGCTACTGGTTCTCGATAACTTAGTTATGAAGTCCATCGTGATATTCTCCCATTTCCACTTGCGAATCTCTGGCTGTTAAAGTAATCTCGAGGGTTTCTAGTGTTCTGCTTTAACTATAAAGCAAGTCAAGCACTCATTAACATACATGGCAATATCCTTCCTCATTCCGGGCCACCAATATAAGCCTTATAAATCATAGTACATCTTGTCTGCTTCAGGATGTACAGAATAACTTGTAGCATAGGCTTCATTCATTATCAAAGTTCTCAAATTGCCATAAACTGGCACCCAATTTCTTTTAGCATTTTTGCTGGAGTGTTAACGCCCTTGGAAGCTTCGCTTTGAGCTTCCAGTATCCTAGCCTTAATGCTAGAGTGAACTGTCATGCTTATAGCTCAAGCTCGTCTCGGTTTCATTCGCTCTTTCCTCCTCAATGCATTAGCTACTACGTTAGCTTTACCTGGGTGGTAGCGAATCTCGCAGTCATAATCACTGAAAAGTTCTATCCATCGTCTTTGACGCATGCTTAAATCTTTTTGATCGAAAAATGTGTTACAGGCTTCTCTGATCAGTGTAGATAACACTCTTTGTTCCACATAAATAGTGTCTTTACATTTCAAGAGAAAATACCATTGCGCCTAACTCTAGATCATGAGTGGTGTAGTTCTTCTCATGGATTTTGAGTTGTCTGGATGCGTAGGCTATCACTTTGTTTCTCTGCATCAAAATGAAACCAAAACCTTGGTTTGATGCATCACAGTAAACTACAAAATCATCTGCGCCTTCGGGAAGTGCTAGAATTCGCATTTCAAGAATTTTTCGAACAGTTTCTCCTTTTCAAGCAACTCTAATATCAACTTCAGGTGAACTTCATTCTCCTCTTTGGACTTTGAATAAATCAGGATGTCGTCAATGAAGACGATGACGAACTTGTCAACATACGGCTTACATACGCGGTTCATGAGGTCCATGAATATCGCAGGAGCGTTAGTCAACCGAAAGGCATGACTGTTGTGACAATCGTAATTTGATCAGGTTAGTTTATACCTTTAGAAATGGGTAAGTGTCCATTTTGTATGTTTCTTATGTGCTATGTGTGATATATGTGTGCTAAGTTGTTTGAATAGGTGAATGATATCATTTTGAGGTATATGATCATCTCATTTTGAGTGTGTTTATGTTTGGTGATGAGTATTCCATTTGTTCACTTATAGTGATAATGGAAAGGAGAAGGCGTATTGCATGCAAATGCTACGTAAATAGTTGGATGATTTTGTGTTAAGCGTTTATAGGAAATGTAACATGATGGAAATATGTGAAGTGAGTAAAATTTGGATATTTATAGTGGACTTTCTAAATATAGAAAGTGAAATGTGAAATAAAAAGTTATTTTTAGGAAGTTTAGTAAGTAGCGTTTATGTAAAAAGGTTTACCCAAATTAGCATAGGTTTTTATGAAAACTTAAGGTAATGAAGATAATTAGTTAATTAATAATAAAATAAAATAAATATATATATATATATATAGGAGGGGGAGAACAAAATTGTATAGAAAAATATATACAAAATTAATTAATTAATAAGGGAGGTGATTTGTATCGATAATAAAGAAAGAGAAAAAAAAGGAAACAAATCTGATTACAATTAGGCTTCTAGGTAGTATATATATAAGATCAATAAATTCCTAAATCACTTTTCTCTCCCCTTTTCCTTGTGATCGGCCGAATACTCAAGAAGAAGAAAAATAAGATTTTTTTTATCAAGAACGAGTTGGTGAATTTGTGTTTCAAGAATCAAGGTTTAGGTATGTTTATTAACCCTAGTTGTTTAGTTTTTTTAAATCATGTAACAATTAATATGATGGATTATTAGGGTTTTAAAAACTTATGTAATTAAGGATGTATTAATCATGCTAGAGTGATTAGGGTTTAATTAGGATCATATTGGTGTGAATGGTTAGATTTAGATCGCGTTAATTTATGATTTAGAGTTGAGCAAAATTTTGGGCTGTGTTCAACTGATGATATCTAGATGATAAAAACGTGTATTGACATGTTTCTTGAGTCTATGAATAAGCCAAAAGAGTCTACTTTTCATAAAATCCAGCCTCAAAGGTTTTTAAGGTCTTGAAGTCATTCAAATGTTGGCTACACTAAAAGTTGTCAAATCAGTAAATACGGGTCAGATTTAGGTCATGTTTGAGAAGGTAAAACCCTAACTTAAAAGTGGAATTAAGCTTAGCCCTTCTACAGTAGTTAATTTCCATATGTCTATTGATAATTCCGTGAAAATTAGCCTCTGAAAGCATGTCTAAGTATGGTAGTTAGAGTGATATATTTTGGTGTGTAATCAGATCCGAATTAGGACAGTTTTGAAGTTTTATTTTATTTGAAGTAGTTACACATGTAAGTAATACATGGGAATCACAAGGTAGTTAATATACTCATAAATGAACATGGATGATTTTTGTTATAAATTCTCAATGTCATTAATTAAGGGTTTTGAGTATGTAAAGAGACACTAAAATTCTGCAATTCTAATTTAATTATAAGTAGCTAGTGTAAAGTGTTTATTAGATGGTTAAGGTTGGGCATGGTGTTGGGGTGACCCATGAAGGTTAATCAAACCCTTAGACATCCATCATATTAGTGTTACATGGACTTGAGATTTTTTGCTTGGTCGTGTGTAACACGTTTGTGTTTTTACTTGTGTAGCTTGTGTTGATATTGTTTGGAAGCTGTTTGTGCATCAGGTGAGTTTCATAGCCTCTCTTTTCTTATGTTTTATTGGGGTAGAAATGATGCAAGTATTTTGGAAATGTTTTTAATTTGCTGTGATTATGTGATTTTATTTAGTGCATAGGCATTTAAGTTGTTATTATATGTTATGTGCTACATGTGGTGAAGTTTCTGTGTGTTCCAATTAGAGGGTAGCGATGCTACCCATTATATTTCTGTGTGTTCCAATTGGAGGGTAGTGCTTCTACCCATCTCTGTGTGTTCCGATCGGAGGGTAACAGGGTTACCCATGACTGTATGATATGGATCGTGGGAATGTTCTATCCCAATTGTGGTTGTTTAGTATGATTGCATGTTAGCTTGTATAATAGCTAGCTTAATTGTCCTGCCATGTTTTATTAATCACAGTAATTTATTTTAAAGTTGGATTGTGTGTCGTAAACCTATGACTCTCACCAACCTTTGTGTTGATGTTTTAAGCATCATTTTCAGGTGAGTGTCATGAGGATCCTAAGAATAAGACAAGTGGCTAGTGAGACCATAGGCTGCATGCGGAGTTTAAATCTCCTAGTTTATTTCTCGTTTGATTGAATATTGAATGTTTGTTGGGTTGAACTGCTTAGATTTGTTTTGGTTGTATTGCATGTCTTGGTATTGATGTGAACCCCTTTTACTTCAATACAAGACGCCGAATATCTTTTATTATTGTTTTGGTATTTTCATGACACTTTGTGTCCCTTATTATCTGTTTAGTTCATTTAGTTTTCTCTATTGTGACACCATTGTGTTGTGATGATATCCATCCTCGTTACGCCTCACGTTTCCGCCTTGGCGGGGTGTGACAAATTGGTATCAGAGCCAGGTTATAGAGAAGTAGGTGGTTGAGCCTAGACTATAACCTAGGGGTCCTTCATGTAGATACATTTAGGGATTAAGTGTTTAATGCTATAACTGCTATGCTTCCCCTCTATTTTTGCATTGCTTATATATCTTGTATTTTGCTAAGTTGTCATTTTAGTTATATTGCCTACCATTAACTGATATGATATATATTACTTTCTTAGTATTTTAGTTATGTTTTTCCCTCACCCGTAAGAAGTCTCGTTGGGGAACCGTTTTCCCAACTAGACTTAAGCGTTATAAGGATCAATAAGAGGAGCCTCTTGTGGAACCGAAGGAGATAGGATAGTTGATCGTTTGTCGGATGCGCATAGTACAGCTGGAACCGTGGAGTCGGGTGATTCTTGCGGAGACAAAGTCAAACCCAAGCGAGGCACAACATAAGTTTATCCCGTCCTTTATCTCGTCATGTTGTTATTGATTATTTCTTTTGGATATTTTGTATTTTGGGAATTGTTGAGAGACTTCCGTTCCTTTATGTCGCTTCGATTTTATTATGATATAAGTAAGTAGTTATTTGATGGAGCATCCCTTATGTGGTAAGTTGGAGTGGTTTAAGATGTGCAATGTGGAATATGTGCTTATATGTAAATTATGATTGAGATGGGTAATCTTGGAAGTAAGTACACGTGTGAAAGGAGGCACTTATAATTATGGTGGCCAACATAATTATAAAGGCATCACACACATAGACTTGTGACCATGATTGCATTTATTTAAAGACTTTAAAAAGTCAAATGAGGACAATAAAAGTGGACAGAGAAAGTAGTTATTTGTTGGAGCATCCTTTATGTGTTATGTGGTAGTGATTTAAGATGTGCAATGTGGTATATGTGCTTATATGTGAGTGATCATTGAGATGTGTAGTCTTGGAAGTAAGTACACGTGTGAAAGGAGGCAATTATAATTATGGCGGCCGACATAATTATAAAGGCATCACACACGTGGACTTGTGACCATGATTGCATTGATTATTTTTTTGTTACTTGGTAGTGTGAGGTGTGGTAATATTTGCAATCCTGATAAGGATGGTTATATATTAGGTAATAAGATCTCATTAACCAAATGTGCGGATGTGTTATGAGATAGTTGTGTGAATAGTAAGTTTTCTTCTATCTAACGTTTGCAATATCATATTAGTACTTGCCTATTATATTCTTGAGGGTTGGTATCGTTGCTCAATTATTCGTATCGGATGTCCTAACTTTAGGTGTAAGAATCACTTACATCGTACTTGTTGGAAGGAGTCCCATCTTCCTATTACGACGTCTTGATGAATATGTTGTTCGAATTTGTTGCTTTTGGTTATTAGTACATTCACTGGTCTTTCCCGTAAGTTGATCTTCTCAAGGAATATCAAATTTTATTTTTATAAGCACTATTTGTCAGTGACAATTAAGGTTACGGATATTTACTCCCTTTGTTTAAGTATCTCATGGTTTTCCGTAACCTGTTGGCGACATGTTAGTATTGATGTTTTAGATTGCTCTGTGTGATCGGATATTTTTGGATAAGACCTTACGTTTCCTTTTTGGATCCGTCACGTCTTGCATAAGTTTCTCTTGTATCAAGTTCATTTATTTATATTATAGTAAATGTTTTTTGGTATTTTCTTTCGGATTTTGAACAACAAAAAAGTGTATAGAGTCTGTCTATGTTTAAAATCCCTTTTGGTATGAGATGTCCTTTGTTTGAGTAACAAATAGTATAAATTGATGTCGAATTATAAAAAAACTCTTTTTTGAAAATATCTTGGTGATTTTGGTGAAAACTGTGTTTAAAATATTATTGGAATAAAATTGGTTTAAAATGAACGTTGTAAATAGATACATATTAAGTTGCCTATACAATTTTAAGTTATCCGAAAATTATCGGTGTTATTAAAATTCTAAATTTATTAAGAAAATTAGGTTTATATAATTGAATCATGGAAGAAAGATTGCGTTACACCATATAGATAACTATCTCTAGATTTTTTATACCAACCATGAATTAAATGAATTTTACAAAGATAGTCTTTAAATTTTTAAAATGATTTTTATATTTAAAACGACTTTCTTTATTGTTTAAAATGATTTTTTTTTAAACAATATTTAATTGGTTCTTTCGAGTAAGTCCGATTGTTGTATAAGAATATGGTCTTTCGTTAATAATTATTTATAAGTTTCTGGTGCGTAATGATTTTTTGTTATGTTTTCATTAGTCCGTGGTACGCCTGTTGATTTTTTTTTTCGTTTGCGTTTTCACTCGGTACATATATGTATCCTTTCTTTCAAAGGATTCTTATGTCATTTGATCCACGTCTATTTGCATATGTGGAATCCCCCATATGTATTCTAGCCGTGATTCGATAATCGTTCGTTATCCTATCCGATATTCCGTAATCCTTAAGAATTTTATTGATACCGTCCGGGTCATAGAGCTTAGGATGTATTTGTGGAATGGACTGGTTTGTCTCAAAAAGAAGGTTGTAATAGTGTGTCATGAGAAAGTGGTTGCAAATACGCATTGTTGGAGATGGTGAGAAACGTAGGTTCAAGGGGAACGTACGTTAGGAGTCGCCAAAGATGTTAATGACGCGAAGGTAGAAAACGAAAGAGGTGATATTTTTGTTGTGCGGGATTTTGTTGATGTGTTCCTAGAAGATTTGTCGGGATTACCCCCACAGAGACAAGTTGAGTTTCGCATAGATTTAATTCCTGGAGCAACACCGGTAGCGAAGTCTCCATATCGTCTAGCACCCTTGGAAATGCAAGAATTGCCTGAAAGAATTGTCTGAACAACTTCAAGTGTTGCAAGACAAAGGTTTCATATGACCTAATCATTACTAGTGTCGTTTGTTAAGAAGAGAAGCATGGAGTTTATTTGCAGTTAGTGTTGGAATTACTGAGGAAGGAGAAGTTGTATGCTAAGTTTACTAAGAATGAGGCAGTGAAGAATTAGGAAGTACCTACGACACCATCCGAGATATGATTATTCTTAGGATTGGTAGGTTACCTACCTATGTTTCATCACAAACTTTTCTAAGATTTTTAAACCCATTACTTCCCTAATTAAGAGGAATCAGAAGTATGAGTGGGGGCGCATAACGAGAAGAGGTTTTCCAGACTTGAAAAATAATATGTGTGATATGCCGATATTGTCACTTCCTGATGGAGTTGAAGATTTTGTAGTTTACTGTGATGCTTCGAATCAGGGATTAGGTTGTGTGCTTATGCAAAGAAATAAGGTAATTGCTTATGCGTCAAGGCAGTTAAAAATCTACGAAAAGAATTATACAACACACGATCTAGAGTTGGGAGCAATGGTGTTTGCTCTAAAAACATGGAGACATTATTTGTATGGTACGAAAAGTGTCATTTATACGGATCATAAAAGTCTCCAACACATATTTTATCAAAAGGAGTTGAATATGCGCCAAAGGAGGTGGATCGAATTATTTAGTGATTATGAATGTGAAATTCGCTATCATCCGGGTAAAGCGAATGTGGTGGCTGATGCATTAAGTAGGAAGGAACGGGTGAAACCTAAACGTGTACGGTCAATAGCTATGACTATTCAATCTAGAGTAAAAGGAATGATACTGGCAGCTCAGGGTGAGGCATTCAAACAGGAGAACTTACTTGCTGAAGGTTACATGGTTTAGATTAGCAGATGGAAAGGAAAGGAGACGCAAGTTTATACTTTATGGATCGAACATGGGTTCCGTTAGTAGGAGGTGTGAGAACATCAATTATGGATGAGGCTCATCAGTCCAGGTATTCCGTACATCCTGGAGCGGATAAGATGTACTATGACCTTGGAGACATGTATTGGTGACCATGAATAGAGAAGGATATAGCTATCTATGTTAGCAAATTTTGGACTTGTTTAAGAGGTGAAGGATGCAATGCCAAAGACTTTTGGTTTGCTGCAACAGCCTGAGATACTTGAGTGAAAATGGGATATAATTACCATGGATTTTATCACTAAATTGCCAAGGTCAAGTAGTGGGAATGATATGATTTGGGGTGATGGTCGATAGACTGACCAAGTCACCTTATATTTCTAGCTATACGAGAAGATTACAAGAGGAGAAGTTGGAAAGGATTAATATTTATGAAATAGTAGCAAGGAATGGAGTTCCGGTGTCGATCATCTCAGATTGAGATGGGAGATTTACTTCATGGTTTTGGCAGACGCTGCAGAAAGCATTAGGAACACGACTAGATAGTGTACGACTTATCATCCTCAAATGGATGGACAAAGTGAGCGTACGATTCGGACTTTGGAAGGTATGTTAAGGGCGTGTGTGATTGAATATGGTGGTACATGGGGTGTCCACCTACCGTTAGCTGAGTTATCTTACAACAACAGCTATCATTCGAGCATTCAGTATGCTTTGTTTAAAGCCTTGTATGGGAGGAAATGTAGATCGCATATTTTGTGGGCAGAGATTTGAGAAAGTAGTTTGATTGGACCTGAATTGGTGCAGGAAACGACTGATAAAGTAGTGGATATAAAGGAAAAGCTCCAAGCGGCAAGAGATCGTCAAAAGAGTTATGCAGACAGTGGACGTAAGATGACAGAGTATGAGGTTGTAGAGAATGTGTTGTTAAAAGTGTCACCGTGGAAAGGTGTGATGCGTTTTAGGAAAAAGGGTAGGTTAGCACCGAGATATGTTGGACCATTCGAGATCCTGGAGAGGATCAGCCCTGTGGCTTATCAATTAAGATTGCCTGAGGAATTGATTGGTGTACATGACACATTCCATGTGTCAAATTTGAAGAAGTGTTTAGGGAATGCTAATTTGCATGTGTCGTTGAATGAAATCAAAATCAACAAGACTTTACATTTTGTTGAGGAACCTGTAGAAATTATGGATCGTGAGGTTAAGAGTTTGAAACGTAGTAGAATTCCACTTGTGAAAGATCATTGGAATTCAAAGCGTGGTCCCGAGTTCACTTGGGAACGCGAAGACTATATGAAGTCTAAGTATCCTTAGTTATTTGTTGATCGTACTGATGAACCAACTAGTTAAATCTCGGGATGAGATTTCCATAAGGAGGGGATACTATGACAACCGTGATTTGAGCAGGTTAGTTTATACCTTTAGAAATGACTAAGTGTCAATTTTGTATGTTTCTTGTGAGCTATATATGATATATGTGTGTTAAGTTGTTTGAATAGGTGAATGATATCATTTTGAGGTGTATGATCATCTCATTTTGAGCGCGTTTGTGTTTGGTGATGAGTATTCTATTTGTTCACTTATAGTGATAATGGAAAGGAAAGGCGTATTGCATGTAAATGCTACATAAATAGTTGGATGATTTTGTGTTAAGCGTTTATGGGAAATGTAACATGATGGAAATATGTGAAGTGAGTGAGATTTGGATATTTATAGTGGACTTTCTAAATATAGAAAGTGAAAGTAAAATGAAAAGTTATTTTTAGGAAGTTTAGTAAGTAGCGTTTATGTAAAAAGGTTTACCCAAATTAGCTTAGGTTTTTATGAAAACATAAGGTAATGAAGATAATTAGTTAATTAATAATAAAATAAAATAAAAAAATATATATATAGGAGGGGGAGAATGAAATTGTATAGAAAAATATAAAAAAATAAATTAATTAATAAGGGGGGTGATTTGGATCGGTTATAAAGAAAGAGAAAAAAAAGAAACAAATCTGATTACAATTAGGATTCTAGGTAGTATAAATATAAGATCAATAAATCCCTAAATCACTTTTCTCTCCCCTTTTCCTTGTGATCGGCCGAATACTCAAGAAGAATTTTTTATTTATTTATCAAGAACGAGTTGGTGAATTTGTGTTTCAAGAATCAAGGTTTAGGTATGTTTATTAACCCTAGTTGTTTAGTATTTCTTAAATCATGTAACAATTAATATGATGGATCATTAGGGTTTTAAAAACTTCTGTAATTAAGGATGTATTAATCATGCTAGAGTGATTAGGGTTTAATTAGGATCATATTGGTGTGGATGGTTAGAGTTAGATCGCGTTAATTTATGATTTAGAGTTGAGCAGAATTTAGGGTTGTGTTCAACTGATGATATATAGATGATAAAAATGTGTATTGACATGTTTCTTGAGTCTATGAATAAGCCAAAAGAGTCTACTTTCCAGAAAATTCAGCCTCAGTGGTTTTTAAGGTCCGAAAGTCATTCAAATGTTGGTTACACTAAAAGTTGTCAAATCAGTAAATACGGGTCAGATTTAGGTCATGTTTGGGAAGGTGAAACCCTACCTTAAAAGTGAAATTATGATTATCCCTTCTACAGTAGTTATGTTCCATATGTCCATTGATAATCCCGTGAAAATTAGCCTCTGAAAGCATGTCTAACTATGGTAGTTAGAGTGATATATTTTGGTGTGCAATCAGATCTGAATTAGGGCAGTTTTGAAGTTTGATTTTATTTGAAGTAGTTACACACGCAAGTAATACTTGAGAATCACAAGAGAGTTAATATACTCATAAAGGAACATGGGTGATTTTTGGTATAAATTATGAAGGTCATTAATTAAGGGTTTTGAGTACGTAAAGAGACACTAAAATTCTGCAATTCTGATTTAATTATAAGTAGCTAGTGTAAAGTGTTAATGAGATGGTTAAGGTTGGGCATGGTGTCGGGCTAACCCATAAAGGTTAATCAAACCCTTAGACATCCATCATATAAGTGTTACATGGACTTTAGCTTTTAGCTTGGTCATGTGTAACACGTTTGTGTTTATACTTGTGTAGCTTGTGTTGATATTGTTTGGAAGCTGCTTGTGTATCAGGTGAGTTTCATAGCCCCTCTTTTCTTATGTTTTGTTTGGGTGGAAATGATGCAAGTATTTTGGAAATGTTTTTAAGTTGCTGTGATTATGTGATTTTATTTAGTACATGGGCATTTAAGTGGTTATTATATGTTAGGTGCTACATGTGGTGAAGTTTCTGTGTGTTCCAATTGGAGGGTAGCGATGCTACCATTTATAATTCTGTGTGTTCCAATTGGAGGTAGTGCTTCTACCCATTTCTATGTGTTCCGATCGGAGGGTAACGGGGTTTCCCATGACTGTATTATCTGGATCGTGGGCATGTTTCGTCCCAATTGTAGTTGTTTGGTATGATTGCATGTTAGCTTGTATAGTAGCTAGCTTAATTATCCTGCCATGTTTTATTAATCACAGTAATTTATTAAGAATAAGAGAAGTTGCTAGTGAGACCATAGGCTGCATGCGGAGTTTAAATCTCCTAGTTTATTTCCCATTTGATTGAATATTGAATGTTTGTTGGGTTGAAATGTTTAGATTTGTTTTGGTTGTATTGCATGTCTTGGTATTGATGTGAACCCCTTTTACTTCAATACAAGACGCCGTATATCTTTTATGATTGTTTGGGTATTTTCATGACACTTTGTGTCCCTTATGTTTTGTTTAGTTCATGCAGTTTTCTCTATTGTGACACCATTGTGTTGTGATGATATCCATCCTCGTTACGCCTCGTGTTTCCGCCTTGGCGGGGTGTGACAACTGTGAACTCGAAATGTCTGTACCTCGTCTTGAATGCAGTTTTAGGAATGTCTTCTTCGCGTACTATTAACTGATGATAACCAGATCGAAGGTCTATTTTAGAAAAATATCGTGACCCTTGCAGCTGATCGAACAAGTCATCGACCCTGGGAAGAGGGTAGCGATTCTTAATGGTCAGCTTGTTCAGTTCTCGATAATATATGTACATACGAAAAAAATCCATCTTTCTTCTTAACAAACAACACAGGAGCTCCTCGAGGCGAAGAACTAGGTCGTATGAAACCTTTGTCTTGGAGCTCTTTGAGTTGGTTTGACAGTTCTTGCATTTCCGTAGTTGCCAAACAATAAGGTAATTTTGCAACAGGCATAGCTCCAAGAATAAGATCTATGCAAAACTCCACTTCGCGAGATGAGGGTAAGCCCGATAAATTTTCTAGAAAGACACCAGGGAAGTTACGTACAACAGGGATATCTTTGAGTTTTTGCTCGTCTACTTTCATGGTCATCAACAGTTTCAGGTTTCCTTCGGGTTGTTCTCTATGAACTTCCAAAACCTCTCTGTTAGTTAACGGGATTTGGAGAATTTTCTCAAAACAAACTATCTTTGCTTTAAGCTTGGATAACCAATCCATTCCGACAATCACGTCAAAATTACTGTGTTCGAAAGGGATCAAGTCGATAAGAAACGTATGACATTCTAGTTCTATTCCACATCCGCAGACCATCTTGTTGGTTTCTAACTTTAGACCGTTAGCAATTAAAATTTCGTAATCGGGGTTTATAGCACTAGGTTTCAAGTTATTCAAGGTAAAGATTGGTAGAATAAAACTAAAATAGGCATCGGAATCAAATACAATGGTAGAAAATGATCGATGGAAGAAAAAGTACTCGTCATGACGTTTGGATCTTGCTGAGCTTCAGCGGTACCTATGTCAAAGGCACTATCACGTGCCTGATTCCCATTGTTCCCTTGGTCGTGATTTCCTTTGATAGCAGAGGATTTGGGAGGTTTAGTCTCATATCCGGTCTAGGTTTGTAAGATACAAATGTACAATAATTGGTGTCCAAGATTCGTTCATGTGTTGCGAGTGTTTCGTCTTGGAGACATGGTTTTAAATTTGTCCACAATATTTGTTGAGTAAGTAAGTTGACCAAAGTATAGTTCGAGTACCGTGCATTTATATGATGCAGCTTTAAAATGAAATAACATTCTTTCAAACACAGTTGCGATGAAAATTTATATAGAGAAAAAGATAACGTTTTCACATATATAGTTTCAAAACTTCCACAATAATTGTCATCCAAAAACAATACGTCTACCAAAAAGTTTGTATATCGTAGTAACTTACAATAAGGTTGATTTCCCAACATAAATCAAAAAGGTTTTTGACCAAAAATGTATTTCCAGTAACATAAAATATAAATTTTTATCATTATTATTATTGAAATATATTTTTTTTAGAAAAGTTGAAGTCGAAATAATGATTTTTGAAATTTTGAGTCGTAATAAAGTTTTTCAAAAATTTGAAGTCATAATAACTAAACATAATGATACCGATACAAAAGAGTTTATATTTTGATATTAAAACATTTTTCGAATGTGGGTTGAATAAATATATTCAACAAAATTTGATGTTTACATGTGCCTTATAACACATAAGTTTTGACGCTAGACGATGTAACCGTTAAAAAATACTAGTTCATCATGTTTTAAAAAAAGAAGTGTTCAAAAAGTATCTCACTCATACATGTTTTCTTACCAAAGGACTTTGACTCGTCCAAATAAGTACCATCTCCAAAACACGAATGGCAAGACAAAAATTGTTATCATGGTTACACAATTAACCAGTATCAAGTATATGGCTCTCGTTCTTGTATCAATCCTTTTAGCTCAAAAGGAGTCTCAAAGACCGTGGTTATACAACGAAGCGATTTATGTGACCATGTTGGTCGGCAAGTTGTTCTTGTGACGACTAATGATGTAATTCAACTTATTGGTTTAAAATACGGTGCGAGAGTCACTATAGTGTGCAATTACGGCTCATGTGCTTATATCACGTGTTTCCATCCTTGAGGCATGGTTCTACAAGTGAACAAAAACATTTTTTTGCACGCAAAAGGGAAAAATAAGATTATTTAGTAAAAATTTACACTTAGCCATACGTCAAAATCTAAAAATTTTAACACCGAACATAATTAATCGCAAGGGTACAAAGTCTAAAATGTTTGCCTCCATTTAATCACAAGTCCAAAAGTTTAAAACGATAGACAAAAATCTATAAATTTTTTATTAGACCCATGCTTGAAACACAAGCATCATAATGGACACCAACACCGAGACTAACACCAAAAAGCCCAAAAGATAAGTAAGGACATAGCACTCTCCTGCTATTCCTTCTCGCCTTACCCATATTATCCAAGGCTATAACTATGTAATGTGACATCTGCACTGTCATTGATAACTACTCGAGTGATCACGCTCCTAGCGAGTTGCTCCTAAGGCAACTAATGACGTAACTCGTATTATCAAACGTCTTTTAAGAACGATGCATTTAAGTAACAGGTTTCCATGATAAAAACAATGTCAATCCACCTAGTGGATGAGAAATAGTTGTTTGCACTTAGTACGGTAGGGTAAGGACAAAACACCATGCATTTTTTCTTTAGCCCTAGCCTCTCTATAGTCGTGTTGCATCAACGTCATTTGAGTATCCACATCCAAACATCCAAGCCTCACCCATCCTCGAGTGAATTCTTCAAAGGTCTTAAGCCATGTAGCAACTTGAAGCATAATTTCACAACTCATCAAATAAGAATTGTCATGAAATCAAGGTAGAAGTTGGTAAAAGGCCTAATGTTTTTTGAAAAATTAACTTAATTTTGGGGTCGCTTAGAAACAAAATCTTGAATCATTGAACACGGAGTTTGCAGCCAAAACGGTTGGCTTTATAGTATGACAAAATAAGACAAAGACGTGACCAAAATATAGGTTGGCGTAGCTCTATTAGTGAAAGAACGAACGTCTCTACATGTCGTGCACACATAGTTCACTTGCCGCTCACCTCGAGCTCTGACTCAGAATCTATCGACGAGTTATCCTCAAGGTCTTATGCATGAAAGGTTACGAAAGTAGTTAAGTGTACGTCATGACTTACTCACGGAATCATTAACGCGCGAAGATGATTTATGGGACATATTGTGACTGTAACAGTGTATGCAATAACAATGTGCTTAAGAACAGTGTGACAACTATAACGACAGTAACCGACGTGAAACCAAACTCAGAACATAAACGGATCAATCAAAATAGGCATGATGTACTAAACTCAAGTAGTGGACATCTAAAAATATACAGTGTACGATGCACATAACTCCTAGTATGCTTTTCAGTGAGTAAAGTGGAAAGTCGATTTTTAACCTCGTTTAAAATAATGACTATACCTAGTGTTGCATGATACTCCCTAAATTAGACATAGTTGATCAAGTTATGTCTAATTAAGGTCTAATGATGCAACCACTCGGACTAGTCGACTCGTTTCATGTTCCGTGTTTTTAGAAAATAAAATCATTTTGGTTATAGTTCGGATTTTTATTTTTTGAATAATCGGCGTTCTCTATAACCTTAGGCTCTGATTACCAATCTGTCACACCCCACCAAGGCGAAATTACGAGGTGTAACATATTATTAAATATCACACAAGATGATAGATAAAACACCATAGATGAATTAAGATAAAATAAGATTATCTGAATTACATCATTTTCCAAGTACAAGTTTAAAAATTACAAATGACAATAGCTTGAAAGAAAGTAGACATCTTGAACATGTCCAATTGCAATGCACTAAGTTTTCACTTTACGAATGTCACCTGAAAAGCATGATAAAAACGATCAACTATCGAAATAGTTGGTGAGCTCACCGGATTATGTACCCAAAATGGTTTTATAAAAGAATAGATGTCCAAACATAATTCCCAATTCCATATCAAGTTTCCAAAACAAGTCATGAATCTAAACTGATTCAAATTTCCAAAGACAGTTCTCGTTACCTAAAGTAACGTAATATAAATTAATGTATATGTATGCTATAGTGTTTATGCGAGGCACTACTTAAATGCATTCAGCCTTCCAGTGTTGAGTTTCATTTACTTAGTGTAGCAACCCTACACTAAAATAAGTTGCAAGTTCGACAAGTGTTGCAACAGAAGTCTAATGTCCTAGTACTATGCACCCCGTTTATGGTGGGAGTGAGGAGGAGCTAATCTCCTAATAGCACTATCCATATGTACTAACGTCTCAATCCCGTTGAGGGGGATATAGTGAGCTAAAAGTAGTGACGAGTTCCAAGCATACAACAACATACATATCATGTTCAAGTTCAACACGTTTCCAAAGTTCAACAAGTTCAACTCAAGTTCCATACGTTTAAAACAAGTTCGAGTTCGAATATGCTCAAAAGTTTAAATACTTAAAAGTAAGAGTATAGCAATATGAAACATCATGATTTTCACCCTAAAACATTTAAAACATGTAAAAGAGGGGCTGTGAGAGACTCACCTCAAAAGTTAGAGCAAAACGATGATTTCCAGGAAAATCACAAACAAGTAGGCAACCCAACGAACGCGCACCCTTCTACCCGAGACCTAAGGAAAATAAATATACCTAATTAGATCCTATACGATATGCTTGGACAATATTAAGGTTCATTTGTTACGTCTTGTGTCCTTATTTGTTTCCAAAGTTACTTTTATCACAAAGCATACTTTCTACTAATTTGTCCCAAATTTCCCGTCAATTTAAGTATTTATTTGACCAAGTTAACTAAAGTTTCTGGTCAATCTACAACTCCAGGTCCCAAAATTTTCCCAAAATTCCATGCTTTAGGTGTGTCCATGAATTTTCCCAAAATTTATCAAGGAATTATACCGACCATTTATACCCGACTCCAAAAATGGTAAAATCTAGTCATATAAAAGTATTTTAATGATCAGAATATCTAAATCAAGGTTATATGAGCTAGGCCAATGGGAGACTCTAAATAACTCTTACAAGTGTCTCCCGTATCAATTTCAATGACAGATTCATCGTGGTTTATGATTTATGATCATTTTAGTATAAGGGTTGAAAAGATATTTTTAGGCAGATTTGACACCTTCACCATTTTGCAACTTTCACTAACCAAACAATCTCATATTTTTACAAAGCTTACATTTATGGAAACTAGACTCAAAGTACTTAATTTTAGGCTTTAGAATCATGCCAAAACATTCATTTATAATTAACTTATGCTCCATTCAATTTGACCTGAAAATGAAATAGGGACTGATTGAAATATAAAATTGACTAAAACAAGTCCAACTACTAACCCATTATGCAAAAACGACCCAAACAACTCCTAAAATCATTTTATACAAGTCTTAACATCAATTTAATCCAAAAATCCTAGTGGGTTCATGAATTAAAAGGCTCTTTTACATAAAAACTTACAAGAAGTGTCATAACTTTTTAAAATCAAGATTTTAAGTCACTTTTCTTGCATAGATCTTGAAGCAAAACTAAAAACAAACGAACCAATTTTTTTGTACATTATTATCACTTATTTAAGAGTGTTTTACCAAGAAGATAATTTATCTATAAATATTTTACAAAATAATGCATAAACATGTAAGAAAAGTCAAGAAAACCTCATTTTTTAAAGAGTTTTGGTACAAGAGACATACAAGTCATCTTGCACCATGAGTTTTACCTTTGATTTTGCTCCCAATAATTTAAAATGATGGTGTTAGGGCTGTGGTTAGGTCATGGCAGCAGCACAAGGACCAAAGGAAGAAAGTTTTAGAGATCTTGTTGCATGCATAAGTTGTAAGAGGTAGGATGAGGTGTGTTGATAAGAAATGGAGTTGAAGACAAGTGTTACTATGGTTGTACAAGTATCCCTTAAGAAAGAAATATTATGGATGTGTGTAGGTGGTTTTGGTCAGCCAAAACAAGAGGTAAAGAAGTGGTTTATAATTTTTTTGTTATATTATGATAGTGTAAGTATTGGTTAAAAGGTATAAGTTAAAATGTATAAGTTGTGTACATTCGGTAAATACGTAAAGTGTCGTAAAACTGTAATTTTTGAGATAGTTTATGATTTTGTTAAATTATGTTTTTCCCATGTGTTTTGTCATTGTTATAATGTTTTTGAGCATATCATTGGTCGTTAGGACCATTAACTAGGATCGTTAGGTAAAAGGTGAGTTCGTATAACTAGGGTTCCTAGTAAAACAAGCGTTGAATGCTAAAAATAGTATGACCACCTAAAAGTGACTCCATATATAATCAAAAGAGTTAATTATCATACGTTTGCTTTTGGTTAATGACCTTAAAATTGAAGGATGTCACATATTGTGATGCATGCTGATTCTATTCTTGCAAAGGTGTTACTTGTTGATAATAAATGTCTTATGAATGATAATCTTGAAATTAAGAGATTGGAGCAAGAAAATGATCACTTATTTGAACTTCTCTTATATCAGGATTTAGTTCACATTTGTGTAAATTCTTTTGCTGTACGGAATGATTGTCGTGAAATGAAACAAGGTCTTATTGATGAATATATCTTATGCTTAAGGCTGAGTTTGCC
Source organism: Tanacetum coccineum (assembly GCA_026074375.1). NCBI lineage: Eukaryota > Viridiplantae > Streptophyta > Magnoliopsida > Asterales > Asteraceae > Tanacetum > Tanacetum coccineum. Next base: position 76,853 of record BQNB010008821.1, read on the forward strand.
AAAAAGGGACAAATGGTTGAAAAGAAATTTTTTGATGAAGTTGTACTTAGATGTTCACGACTTGAAAATCGCAATGTTAATCTTGAACATAAATTACAACATCAAAAAGAGAGTTTTCTGAATAACAAACCATTAAACAATCAACATGCTCCTGAAATTCTAGAACTTTTCAAAATAAATGAATGGCAATCTAGGCTAGATGCAAAAGATGTATCAATTGCTAATTTAAGAAAACATATTGAGAAGTTAAAAGGAAAGAGAATGTAGTTGAAATAGATGTCCGACTAAATAATCCCAATGTGATTGCTCCCAGAATGTTTAAGCTTGATTTAGCACCTCTAGCTCCTAAACTATTAAACAATAGGGATGCTCACATATATTACATTACGCACTCTCGTGAACATGCAGATATTCTTTGTGATATAGTCGAACACACTAGAGCACTAAGACCTTTAGATAATGATGTAGACTCTGCCTGTAAGATTGTTCAACGAATTCAGGAGGTGATAGTCTATGTTAAAGATACATGCCCTAGTTTAACAAAACCTAGTGAGAAATTAGTGGTCGTCACACTATTGAACAAAAACAAGAAAGTTAGGTTTGCAGAAGCTACCACATCATCTAGTAACACTAAAAAACAAGCAGATTCCTACAAAACACAAGATTCTAATAAACCTATGTTGCCTTCTACAGGAATGAAGAGTTCTACTAGTGCTATCACAACCTTTAAGTAATACAAAGCACAATAGGATCTTGCGAACTACCAGTAGCAAAATGAAGAATAAAGTAGAATACCACCCTAGGAGCGTTAAATCCAAGTCAAATAAAACAAATCATGTTAGTGAATCTGTTTGTAATGCAAATGTTAAGCATACATCGTTAAATGCGAATTCTGAATTAATTTATGCTAAATGTAATCAATGTATGTTTGATGCAAATCATGATGTGTGTTTTCTTGAATTTGTTAATGATGTGAATGTGCATTCTAAATCTAAGTCTGCTAAGAGGAGCAAAAAGAAGCAAACTTGGAAACCTACTGGTAAAGTGTTCACTGATGTAGGATATAAATGGAAACCTATAGGATGGACTTCACTATAGTTGGAAACTCGTGCCTTTTAACTAGGATCACCTCCACTAAAGTAGAGCCTCTTAAGGAAACCACTTTAAAATCAGTAGCTACCACTAATCCAAAGATTAAGTTATACCGTAGTGATGACATCAAATAACGTCTATAATTATTGCAAAGAATTGTTACTTAATCATTTATATTTGAGAATTGCAGTAATTATGGAGTAATTGGTGAAAGTTAGCAAAAGGCGCGCATTCTAGAGCTTATATGAAGATATTTTGAAGATTACTATTCTAAAGACCAATACGCCGTATCCATCAAGGAAGATACGGCGTATTTGTGCCTGTACTCACCAAAGACCATAGAGGAATAAAGCTCAATACGCCGTATCCAGAGAGATTCAATACGCCGTATTCAAAATATGGAATCAATATAATATTCTGGACGATATCAAGCATGGTCCCTACTCTAAAAAAATCCTAATACGCCGTATCTAATACTTGGATACGCCGTATCAAACCGACTTCCAGACCTTATAAATAGAAAACTTAAAAACGAGTTTTAAGTGTGGTAAATCATAATCTCAATACCTAAACCATAAAAGTCGATTTTTAGAAGAGAAAAAGAGTAGAAGAGGTCGAGCAACGTTATTAATTCCATAGAAGACATCATGTAATTCCATATACTTTAGTAATCGTTCAGTTTTTGGTATCATTCTTTAACTCGATTAGTTTACCTAGGCTAAATAATTACTCTGGTATTTATTATGACATTTGAAGGCTAATACCTTCAAGTATTAGCCATTATTATGAAGATCTGAATGTTTGGTATTTTTTTATCTCGATTCCTTAATTTATCGTTGAATGCTTGTTTATGTTTATCAATTTATACTTGTTTAAGCGCTTTTGTATGCGCCCTATCATTCAACTGGATCTAGTGACACGAACCAAGTAGATCTAGAGTCCGAGATAGCTCTCTATATAGTAATTTATACATGTAGAATCATAGTTACACAAATATTGTCCTTCTAAGTCTGTGTCTAGGATACGCTTCAGGATTAACTAGTT
>BQNB010008822.1:0-47528 GCA_026074375.1 Tanacetum coccineum
TGAAAAATAAGCACTTAACAATATACTAAACCTAAAATGCATATTTTTTTGGCTTTTTCAAACAGATTTAATGAAAACTTAATAAAAACTCCAAACAGATTTTGAAAAGCATTCTAACATAACTAATAAGCAAACTAAAGGCATAATAAGCATTAATAATAAAACAATAAGCAGTAAATAAGCAAAACTTGAAAATGAGCTTAAAATTAGAAAAAAGAGAGACAGGGAAAAGTACCTTCCCCTTTGCTTAAACAAGGGCTTAAATGGGCTATTTTAGCTTTCCTAAAGCTCTATCCTACCCAGCTTATCAAACTAAGCACTACCATTCACCCTATAAGCTCTTCCTATTTTAGCTTATCTTCCTTTAGCTTAATATACCCTTTTTAGTGATTTTTGAGAGTGAGTAATAAAGCTTACTCAGTTAAGCTGTATGTAAGCTTAAATGAGTAAGATTTAGCTTAAGAACATAGAGAGCTTATTGAGAGTATTAAGAACAATTTCAAGCAGTTTTAAGAAATCTTGCATAAACGTAAAAACACCATTAAAAAGTAAACTGAAATTTCATTAACCAGAAAAGGTTTACAAGACTTTTGAAAAGTAAATTACAGTAATTAAATGACATAAAAACATTAAAAATAAAATTAAAAACTAAACTACTCCTAGATAACTTTTCATCTCTGTCTTCTTTCCAATTTATATGCTGCCAAGGTCTTCAGCTGTGTGCTTGTTGTGTTTTCATTGTGAGAGGCTTCAAAGCATAATCCTGGCCATCAAAAATTCTTGGTCCCCAATCCAAACGATCCTAGCCCTTCATTTTTTGTAGTTTTCCTTTGCCCAATAGTGTTTAAGAGGATTGCCAAAGTGGCAAGAGGCCATGTGGAGTGGGGCTGAGAGTGAAGTTTTTGGCTGGTAGTTGCAGGTTTTAAAGTGAAAACGACAATGAACAGTGGTGTTGGGGGTTTTAGCGGGTAAATAGGGTGTTCTGTTTGTTTTAATTGTGAGCAGGGTGTGAGTTTGGGGAATTGGCAAAAATAGTCCCTGATTGTTATATGGGGTATTGCAATTTAAGTCCTTGTGGGGGTATACTTTGGGGGACTTGCCAGATTTGGCCCCTCAAAGTGTATTGAGGGTTTACACCGGTGGTCCTTGTGGTGTAATATAACTTTGGGACGTTGGCAGTTCTAACCCTCCATTGTTTATGTTATTATTTCATGAAAGGTCCTTGGGACTTAACGGCCATTTGGAGTTAAAGGTTATAGGATTTGACGATGGTTAAGTGTCAAATGGGCTCATTTATATGGTTTGGGCCGGATGTATATATAAAGGATTTGGGCCTTTGTTAAAACTTTTGGTCTTCAATAATATACTAATGGGCTGACCCGGCCCATTAGATGGGTTCGGGTGGGCCCATTTATCATTTCTTTGATTACGGCTTCGGTTTTGACTGTTGACTTTGTCGGGGTTGACTTTGACTTTGACTTGACTTTGGCTTTTTGGTCTTTGGCTTCGATTTTGACTTTGTCTTTTCACGCTCTTCCATTCCGTGCTTGGTTTTGTCGTTTTTGGCTTTGTTTTTGTCCTTTTCTTAGATATCCTTTACCTGCACAATACAAATGCAAAACATACAAATATAATGTATTTTTGGTACATTTTTGGTCAATTAAGTCCGTTTTTAATGGTCAAAGGTATGTGTATTTAAACACATACCAAGGGGAGCCAAATAGGAAAAATTAATCATATTCATCTATGTTTGCTCTATTAAAAATTTTCTAACTAATATTTTATTATATGTTTTGAAATTAAAAAATGCTCTTAGTAAGGCAAATCCAACCGGATTGACATTATAGCTAGCACACCCCAGTCCACTAAATTGTAAGAAATCTAAGCCTTAAAAATATTCGGGTATCCACCTTTGGTACCTAAGATAATTGATGCCTTTAGCTTGTTCGAGTTAAGGTTTGATTGCAGTCATATGTGTCTATTCCGTCGTTACGGATGTGTACGTATGGTCTTTGTCACCTTTTCGTATGAACATTGGTATTGGTTGAAAATTATATTTGAGAGAGAGCCGTAATTTTAGAAAGCTCTAGAATTGTGCTTATATCATCATTGAGTACTAAAACCGAGAGCCTATCACATGAAATGTATCTCGCAAAGTTCTTCTTCCCGCAAGCGCTCCTTTTAATGCTATGTTGCTGAAATATCTGAAAGTTGAATGAAGAAAGTCTTGTGCTAAGCCTTAGTTGTAATCATAAAAAATAAAAAATAAAAATAAAAAAAGAAGTTCTATATGAGTTATAATAGTTCAAAAGAAATAAAGGCTTATGTTCGGCGCATGAAGATTGGATCCTCTCTAGTACCCAAGTTCCACCCTTCGGTCAGGTTTATGTGTTAAGTACAAGCCTATGGTAGCTGTCTAGATTATGTCTGTGCAAATTGAGTGTTCTTCACAAAAACATATTTAAACCCTATCTGAGTGGCTGAGTGAATTTAAAATCAAACACTATCCCTATGTGAGGTGCTATGTTATATGTCTATGCCTGAAAAGTTATCTAATATGCAAACTCTCTTAAAAATCCAAATTTTCTCCACGTCACGACAAATGATTTTTTTTCGCTTCCATTGCTTGAGGGCAAGCAATAAGCTAAGTGTGGAGGGATTTGATAACGCCCAAATTATACATGTTTCTATGGCGTTATTTATGTTTATTCTATCATTTCTCGTGAACTTTTGGTACTTAATTAAGCTTGAATTGCTTATAGGTTCACTTGAAGACTCTAGAGACCCAAGCTCATGAATCTATACACTTTGGGAGACGAATACAAGAAAAGAAAAGATTTCTAGCCAAAGTTCAAGAAGTCCGCCGCACTTGCTACATTGTGCGCCGCACTTTCCCCTGAAACCCAAAACCGCCGCACTTATAATATTGTGCGCCACACATTCTCCTAAAGTTTGAAGAATTAAAGTCTAATAAATGCACCTGCATTAACTCCTCAAAACCGCCGCACTTATTTGCAAGTGCGCCGCACTTCCAGTAAAAGTCATTAAATGTAATCGCATTAACTCCTAAAGTTCGCCGCACTTTTTCCTAAGTGCACCGCACTTTGCACCCAATCTTGCATATAAAATGAGGACGAATTTGCATCCTTCAACACAATCATTCCTCACATTCTATCCCATTTTACACACATACACACACACTCTCCCTCCTTTCACCAAAACACCAAGAAACACCTTTTCCTTTGAAGAAAAAGATCTAACGATCAAGAACGAAGAAGTTTTCTTACCTAGTTGTTAAAATAATGGAAGTTTATGTAAAGTGTGCTTTTGTTATGAACTCCTTAGATATGAGTGGCTAAATCTCTCATGACTACTCGGTGAAGTTACGATAATGAATAAGTGTTTGGTATGATCTTGATCGTTTTAATCTTAAGCTTATGTTGCAAACTTGTTATATCTTATCTTATCTATTTTGCTTATCAACTTAGATTATATAATCATATCGGTATAGGTCAAAAGACCCGTTATGATCTATGTTGTTTTAAAGATTTGTCTATGGTCTTTAACGTTTGTGCCAAGAAATCCACTTTCATAAATTGATAAACAAAATAAGCTTTGATATAATAATAACTGGATTATTTGAGTGACACATTTGGTCTAGTTAACTAAATATAAGTCTTGAGTTAACCAAGTTAGTTTGTGAAAACGTTTTCTGACAAGAAATCATTTTTATAAGTTAAAGTCCCATATTCAAGGTCAAATCATTTCCAACACTTATAAATTATTTTCAACTATCCGAGTAGTCATCTTTATTATCATTGGTAAAACAAAAATTATTTCCAAAATTGTTATAGTCTATTTTCTTTCTGATTATTTGAACACTACTCTAATCCTTGTGGACGACCTGGTCTTACCTAAAAAGATTATACTACATACGTGGGTTATACTTTTACCCGTGTGTTTCCATATAATTATCCGGTATTTTCAGTCTTATAAATTTAAAGCTTTTGAAACACATCAGAAAGCAACGAGGTTGTCGACAAGAACGTCATAGAACCTAGCGAGATGGGTGTAGTAAAGCCTATTGAGTCGGTTGATAGGAAGGAAGAAATGGAAGACAAAACAAATGGTGAGTCAAGTATGAGTACGAAAGAGGATCTCACTGGAGATGAAACGAGGGTGGAAGTACTATTGGAGATTCCTAGGTCACGACACATAGGATATTACTTAACATGAAATCAATGAAAAATTTATCGAGGTCATGTGTAGGATCGTTGTACATTAGTTATACTAACCTTTAACCTGTATAGGAGTTCACCTCCTTGAATAAATCCAAGTAGTTGCAATGTAACATGATCTATAATATTGTTAATTATGCGGAAACTAATTAACAATATCAAGAAGAACACACAATAGTTTCTTAAACGATTTCTATTATAAACCTTTTGAATCTGCCTAAGTTGCAGATCCCTAACCATACAATACTAATGATTCGTGTATTTTTGTTATATTTTCTAAAGCCTTCCCAGGGGTCCTTTTATAAACATAAGGATAACCACTAGTAGGTATACAGTCCCTGAATAACACTTAATACTAATTGATAATTATCACTATTAACTGTTTACAAGATAAATGCTAAAACAACCCCGTTTAAACTTTATAGTTCCATAATAACGGACAGTACTTTGACTTTTTCTCTTCTACTCAGACAGTATCTTGATCTTTCATTTAGCAGTACTTTTGACTTTTTCATGGCAGAACTTTGACCTTTACTCTCATAAGTCCTAACAATCCTCCCCTAACTTGAATTCCACTTGCTTGACTTCAAGTTTCTTGATAGTTGGTATTCTTTGTTTCTGTCAGTCTACCTTTTTAATCTTTTAAGCTTCATCCTTTAACAGCATCTTGTTTACAATCTGTTTGAATGCAATCTCTTGATAAACACTTCTTTGAACATTCTTTGTCTTTGCATCAAACAGATTGTTCTTCTCAGCAACATGTCTTTTCAGCAACATGAATGGATTTTATGAGCCTTTACCAAGTAGCCAGGCACTCTTGGGAAGTCATGTTCTTTGGTACCTAGAAAAGGTAATAATCCATGATGAACTGAAAATCACTTCAACACTCAGAACATGAATCATAGTGTGTTGAGTACTATATGACTTTTGGTAAGTCATTACAACCATAAACGGATTTGATAAGTCTTTACCTGTAGCCGTTTGCTCAGGACTAGCCAACTCTTAGTAATAAAACATTGGTGAGTTGAGTACCATATAGTTTTGAGCAAACTATTAAAGCTATCAACGGATTTGAGTTCTCTTTACCAAAAGCCGTTTGCTTTGGAGTAGCCAACAATTTAGTGTAATACCATGGTGTATTGAATCACCATACAATTTTTGGTATATGTCAACCATCAACATATTGGAGATGTCTGAACCAAAAATCTGTTTGATTTGGGCACTAGTCAATTCCTTATGTTTTTAGGACATGGTGAATGGTTACATTTGTTGTGTGGTTGGTTACCAACCACACCATTCACTTAAAAAACAGTTTGATATTCAAATATCTGTGCCTTAAATCTTTTTGCACACTCAAATCGTCACCACATTTCAAAAACAACTTTTTAACTAGCAGTACCTTCATCAAGGTACTGTTTGTTTTACACTAGCAGTACTTTGAACAAAGTACTGCTTGTTCAAGTTAAATCTTTTTATCAAAATAAGATATATATAAAAAGAAAACTTTGATAAATCATACCAGTTGTTTAAGAATTGTCACCATCTTCTGTTGCCACAAAATTGAATAAAATGTATCACGTAATGGCTGTTCTCATTTCATCTTCAACTTCCATCCCATGTTCTAACATCCTAATCATCAATTCTCTAGATAGAGGATACCTTCTTTCAGCTAGCATGTGAATCATAGTACCATCCTCTAATTCTAGTGTATGCACTCCTGAAGATTCATTAAGTCTCCACCTTACGATTTCCCAATCTTCTTGGTTCTTCCAGAAGTCATCACCACTAGTTTCAGGAGTCTCCCAGATAGTTGTAAGGTCACCTAGAAGTATCAAGCCTAAACCAGTTGGAGGAATGTGCTCATAATAATCTTGAACAACTCGATATAGGTGATACAAATCCTGTCTATCTAAAATATGCAGTATCTCCCATAAAGTATCAAAAGCCCTGAATTGATTATTCCCCCTGTGAATGATGAGATACTCTCCATCCGGTGAATCAATAACCTGAAGTTCTGTAATCATGGAAATTCCTTCTAGAGACTCTCTTTCTTGTGCACACTTTTCAAAATCTACAACCCTAAGATAATTCCTAATCTCATCAACTGTCTCCGTCCTCAACTTGAGCTTCTTGAATGGCTGTTCTTCAGAAATTGTAGCTTTTCTTTTCCTTGAAAGTCTCTTTGCATTTCTTTCTTGCAACCACAGCCTTTCTTTCTCGGAGCCCATTGGAATAAAATCTTTGTAGGAGTCTTTAATTGATTCTCGAACTTTGTCATACAACTCTTTCATCTGTGGATACTTAAGTTTTTGCAGATTCTTGTATCCTTGACCTTTTAAGAAATTCATCATCTTATTCCTTTCTTGAGCAAGAGAAGTAGGTTTTACCCTCAACGTAGTCTTTGGCTTTGCTTTCTTTAATTCTTCAAACCTTTTTCTTTCTTCTTCTGCATCCCATTCAGCTTGAATCTTTCTTGCAACCTCCTCATCATTTGTAGTTTCCAAGGCTCTAATTTGTTGAAGAGTCAATTTCTTCTTTTTAGGTTCTTCAACAAGTATCCCTTTGCCTTTATCTTTTGGATCAGTACCTTGGCTTTGATTGTTGTGGTTGGAGTTTGTATGGAACCAGGAATGCTCAACTCTTTGGTCATAAGAATATAGCAACAAGAACTTCAGCAACTTTAAGTGGTCTCTTCAGACTCATAATTTGAATTGGACGAAGTGGGCTTGAAGGACCTGCTTCATCTTCAAAATTTAGAGTCCTTGGAGTAATAGTACCCTGTCTAGCAGTACTTTGAGTTGTCTCCAAATCCAGTTCTTCTGTATCTCCACTCTTTCATAAGAAGCTCTTTCTCATCAATATTGATTTCCTCAGGTCTCTCCACTTTTCTTTTCAATTACTTCTGTTTTCATGCTTGTTCTCTATCAATGTCAGAAGCAACTGCAGCATCTTTTTCAACAATATCATACAAAAGGAATAGGATCATGCAGGTCTTCTTCTATGAACATAAGTGCTCTTCAGACAACTAGTACCTTCTACCTTATTCCTCCAATTTGACTGAAAGCACGGTCTTCCTTTGTTATTTCGTCGTTTCTTTTGCTTCTTAAGTTTGACTTTCTACCCGAAAAAGCATGATGCTTGACGTCTGGCTGTAACGGAATTTGGATAGTTTCTGAGCTGGGCCTTGAGCTTGATAATTGTTTATCTGAGAAAGAGTTTGCTTCTTGAGCCTCATAGATTCCCTGTTCAATGCATATATATCTAAAAGTCCCTCATCTCCTCAAGATGTTTGAGAGCATATGTGCGAGTATAATTCATTAGGAGATGTAGGTTTATAGCTGCTCTTAGTACCATTGTAGACGAGCAAGTACCTGAGTTGCAGCAGTACCTTGTAGTGAAGCTGTCCTTGTGAGGTATACAGTACCTTGAACGTCAGCAGTACTTTGGGAAATACTAGCTTGAGCAGCACTTTGAGTAGGGGTACCTTGAGCATCCCTTGCAGAACTCGCAGCCCTAGAATGAGGACTAGTACTATGTTCTTCCTCCGCTGCCAATGCTGTTACTACCTCTAACCTGGATGGAGTCAAGGGTGTAATCCTACACGAGAACTTAGGACTATGTTTTCTCATAAAAGTGAAAATCTTAGAGGGCTGAGTAACTGAAGGCATAAAATCCTGAGGTCTGTCTACTCCCTCTAACTGCTTGTTCAAAAACAGCTGAACGAACCTTAGGATTACATAAGAATGGGTGTACCATTGGAAAAATATGTCCTAGAATTCCATCATTATCAGCAAAGAAAGTTTGAACTTCTGATTCGTTGCTAATCCTACTAGGGCAGAGGCGATGTTGGTGCCAAATTGCTCCCATGAGGTACTCTTAGGACTAAGGCAGTGAAGTAATACATGGATCAAGTACTTCCACTGTGGGCTAAATAAAGGTTTAGAGAAAGTAAGTTGTGCTAAATTACCCTCGTAGCCAATATCTCTGAGCGTGTCCCAAATAACTTGCTTAGGAAAGCAATCAACACCGTTTGCATCATCAAAGAGTAGGTCAGCTCGAATTGTTTCTTCAGAGATCAAGATCTTTTTGCCAGCAACCATGGCGCGAATATGAGGTACATCAATTCGATACCTGAGGAGAAGCCGTAGTGAGAAGCGTTAGTCCAAATTGTTGAAAGCCATGGCGATGAGATCAGGGATCAACCAACAAAGAGTAATTAATGGAGCATCCAGTGAGATAATCGATGATTTGATAAAAATCAGCATTCTGCGCCGTCTTCTCCACACAAGCAATCATGTTGTGTTTGTTACAAGTGCGAATATTTGCCATTTGAAAAGAAATTGATGTGCGTCGGAGGTTGTAATTGAAAAATTTATGAATGAAAGGAGATAGAGTGAGAGAAAAATGCAATTCAGTTGAGTATTTATAGGTTGCGACGGCTAACTAAGAAGTTACCGTTGTAAATACGTTTTTAGCGCAAAAACGTATGTTTGACCGTTGACCGAACGTTAGAACAGTACTTAGTTGTCTAAGCAGTACTTTCTAAGCCAAGCAGTACTTTGAAATGATGAAGCAGTACTTTCAACGTAAAAAGACTGCCAACTCAAATTTGGCAACCACAACCGGTAAAATTTTGCAAAATATCTCTTCAAATCATGAACATTCTCAATCATCATTCATACCCTCCCCTTAAATAGAGCAATAGAGCTTCCAAAGATCCTTACTAACGAGAACAGACTTTACACAAACACCAGTACTTTACAGTGATCCTCCATCAAAATGTAGCTATGGGTATATCATCCCATAGTGACTACCAATAAATTAAATCTTGCAAGTCAAAGCCTTTGGTGTGTTAATTCGGATACATTGTCATCAGTATGAACACTTGCCACATTAATGAGACTTTGCTCATAAGCAATCTCGAATGAAGTGATAGTCTAATCTGAATATGCTTGGCTCTTTGGTGGAAAACAGGATTCTCACAATGGGCTATGTAACTCTCATTGTCAATTGATTTTCAGTGTTCATGAAATTAAATCCACTTAATCAAGCAATGGATTTTGCATCCAACAGTACCTGAGCACAACAACTTGCAGCGGCAACATATTCTGCCTCAGTAGAAGATATAGCCACAATTGTTTGTTTCTTGCATTGCCAAGAAACTAGTCTTCTTCCAAGATACTGACATCCTCCTGAAGTTGATCTTCTATCATGGTTGTCCCCGGCATAGTCACTGTCCGAAAAAGCTTCCAAATGAAAAGGAGAGTCCTTAGGATACCATAAACCCAATTTTGGTTGATGGTTCGAGGTCCTAAATATCCTTTTGACAGAATGTAGGTGAGAACAAACCTTGGAGTGACTTGAAATCGTTGCAACTAAGACAAACAGCAATACATTATGTCTGTCTTGAAGTGTTATGTACATGGGAACCAATCATTGACTAAAGTATGTTACATCAACATCTTCACCCTCTTCATCTTTTCCAAGAGATTTATGAGCTTCAATTGGAGTAGATGCTGGCTTAATGGTTCTAAAGTCAAACTTGTTGAGAATATCTTTCACATATTTGTCTTGACTTAGAAAAATACCACCATTTGATTGCTTGACTTGAAGCCCCAAAAAGAAGGTGAGTTCACCCATGGAGCTCATCTTGAACTCTTTCTGCATAAGTTCTTCAAAATCCTTCACCATAGAAGACTTGGTAGATCCAAAGATAATATCATCTACATATACCTGTACCAACATGATATCTCTTCGATCCCTCTTAATAAACAGAGTTTTATCAATAGCCCCTCTCTATTGCCATGTTTCAAAAGAAAGTGGAAAGTCTTTTCATACCATGCTCGTGGCGGCTTGATGAAGGGACCTAAGCGCCTTGACAACCTGTTAGGACCTTGTTTGGATGAGCAGGATCTTCAAAACCTGGAGGTTGTTTTACATACACCTATTCTGTGCTTTGCAATATAATAATGCACTTTTTGGACATCACTTGATAGTCAGTAAAGCCCATGAAGGATGCAAAAAAGCCAAAAAGGAGTAGATTGCCTCTATTCTGGCAACTGGTTGCAAACCTTCATCATAATCCACACACTTCATTTACTGTCTGTACCCTTGTGCAACCAGTCGTGCTTTGTTCTTGATAATTGTACCTCTTTCATCCCTCTTGTTTCTAAACACCAATTTTTTTCGTTACACAATTACTCGCCTCTGCTTATGGTAAGTAAAACTAAGACCCATCATCTTGCAGCTTGAATTGAAGTAGTTCTTCTTGCATCGCTTCAACCCAACTTTCATCTGCTAAGGCTTGAGAGACTTTCTTGGGTTCCTCTTGAGATAGGAAACAAGCAAACAAACATGTTTGCTGATCTTTGTGATTAGTCCTGTTTTGCTTGTATATGAAAGACAGCAAGGCTTGGTGGTGGACAGAGGTACTTTCTTTAAGCTTTCTTCTTGTTTGAACCCCGGCAGTACTTTTGCCAATAATTTGACTTTGAGGATGATACTTATGGATTCTTTGTGTAGGAGTTGAGCAGACATCAATGGTGGGATCCATGTTGATGTAATCAATCACTCCTTCGTCCTCATTGTCAGTATTTTCAGCATCAAAGGAGTTTGTAGAGAAAACCCCATCTTTTGGGGAATATCGTTATCAGAATATCGTTGTTTATTACAGCACTTTGTGAGGTGTGTTAGCAGTACTTAGAGTGAAAGTACTGTTGACATGTTCTTTTCCCTTTGCAATAGATATTCTCCTCTTTTCCTCTTCAAAAGCAATCCTTTGATCATCATTATGAGCTTTGGCAAGAGATTCTTGATGCATCAAATTCATAAGCTCATCATGTAAAGCTTGTTCTTCAGAGGACAATGGAACTTCTTTGGCAGCAGTACGTTCCTCTGGATGCATAGGCTGAGCTGTATGAACAATGAACTGCTGGTCATCTAAATCTTCAACATCACCCAAAGTTGAAACTTTGTCTCCTGAATCAGCATAGTTTTCTTTCCTTACAGGTATGTAATTCATCGAAGGAGTTAGAAGGTCAAGATCAAACATCCAATCAGGACCTTTCCCTTTTTGATTCTCCTGATTCTCAAGAAAATCGACATGAAGACATTCCTGAACTTTTCTTGTTACCCTGTTGTAGACTCTAAAACCTTTGCTGCTAGTAGAATATCCCAACAAATAGCCTTCTTCTGACTTGCCATCAAACTTACCCAATTGATCTAGGGTATTAAGTATAGTCAGAGAGCATCCAAAAGGTCTCATGAAACTGATGTTGGGAGATCTTCCCATCAAAATTTCATAAGGAGTCTTCATTTGAGGTTTAGTCACCAAAACTCTATTAAGCACATAGCAAGCCGTATTGACTGCTTCAGCCCAAAATTGAATAGGTAAAAGAGAGTCTGCTAACATGGTTCTAGCAGCTTCAATGAGAGTCCTATTCTTTCTTTCTGCAACACCATTTTGCTGAGGAGTCCTTGCAATGCTATATTCTCTCTTGATTCCTTTCTTGGCACAAAACTCATTCATTAGTTGATTCTTGAACTCTGTTCCATTGTCACACCTGATGGTCTTCACTTTATGTCTTAGCCTGTTTTCTAAACCCACAATCAGATCATGAAGCATATCATATGTCTCATCCTTGTAGGCCAAGAAAAACACCCAACTGAATTTGCTGCAGTCATCAGTGACCACCAAGCAGTACTTTTTCTTGTTTATACTCTCTACTGAAACAGGTCCAAATAAGTCCATGTGGAGCAATTCTAAAGGTTCTCTGATAGTTCTTTCTTTATCTTTTTGCAAGAAGCCCTGTGTTGTTTCCCTTGTTATTGCAAGACACGAATGATCTATCTTGAATTGTTTGGAAGGTAAACCTCTATACAGATTGCCTGATACCTACTTGTTAATGTTCTTGAGATTTACATGCCCCAGTCTTCTCCCCTGCCATAAAACAACTTCATCAATTTGTTGCCATTTGCAACTAAACTTGTTTACTCCTCCAGAAAAAAAGGAATAATGTTCTTTTGGAATCCAGAATTGTTAGACAATAGCATTCTTTCTAGGAAGCTAGAAGAATTACCATGTTCTTAATCAAAGGGTCTCTTCCGGCTTCTTCCTCCTCTTATCATATTGATGACTTTGATGTTGCTTCTTCCCTGACCTCCATTCCTCTTGTTGTTTCTACAAACATCTTTTACTAGATGAGTAAGCTTTCCTGAGGCTACGGCCTCCTCTATCGCTTTTTTAGTTGATAACAATCATTTGTATTGTGGCCTCTGTCCCCATGATAGTCACAAAATTTGTTTAGATTATGCTTTTGGGGAGTTCCGATCAATAGTGGCGGTTCTGGAAAACTTATGCTTTACATAACTAAGATTTTCTTCGAAGTCTTGGTAAGTAGAGTGAAAGTGTCTCTATTGGGATACGGAGTATACATTCCCATATTCCTTCGGGTATCCCTAGGTCCGTTCCTGTTTCTAGCTCTTTCTTATACGCCCGACCACACTAAACACGCATTTCCTTTATCTCCTTGTGAGGGGCGGACCATCTCTGCCGAACCTGCTGCTACTTCCCCTCGAATGAAAGCTCTAACCCTCTTGAACATCTCGTCCACGGTTTTAGGGATTTTATCATTAAGCTTTTTTGAAAGTTCCGGATGACCATGACCATGCATAAAGGCCGAGATACGTAAGATCGGAGGAACTCCCTTTATGTGCGAACTTTCGGATTTGAACCGATCCATGAAAGTTTGTAAACCCTCGTTCTGCCTTCTTTTAATACCGTGGATCTCAGTAGGGTCTTTGGCGTATCTCTTTTGTTGCGAGAATTCTTCCAAGAATTTTTGACTCGGTTCTTCAAAACTATCCATACTTTTAGGGTCCAAATCGTCGAACCATTTTCGCGCCGCCCTACCTAGGGTTTGGCAAAACATTTTGCACCAAACAGGCATCAACCGTTCTTCTTGTTCGGCCGCCGCCGAGAAGATACCTAAATGATACACCGGATCCTTGTTTCCCTCGTATACCTTGATGTTCCAAGGGAGCTTAGCCCTTCGATGGTATCTGAAGCGAGTAATTCTTTGGGTGAAGGGAGTGGGTTCAGGCCTTTTGTAGGGTGAGTTTAGATCTTCGTATGTGTCTTCTGAACCTTCCTCATGTTCGAAGTCTAAGCTTGTTTCTTGGTATCCGGAACTTTTCCCCCTAGACTTGGACTTTTCCCTTCGTGCTTTCTTCTTGGTTATGCTATGGTCTTCCAGCCTTCTTAACCTCCTTAAGTGTGCAGGTTGTTTGTTCTTAGAGGGGGTCCTCTGACTTTTACTGGCAGAGCGAGTTTGCCTGTGAGTGTCGGACATGCCGGAAGATTCAAGGGAGAATCGATCGGAAAAACCTCTTGCTAGCGACCTGGCCGGAGCTTCTTTATCAGAGTCGACATAGGCAAGTCTTCTTGGCGTAGCTTTTCTCTTGGCTTGTTGGTCGTGCTCTTTGATCATGGTTCTCAATACATCAATATTTCCTTTGATGAAGGCCGGAGAAGGGGAAGGGGTTTTCTGCGCTTCTAGGACTGGTTCGGTAGGACCCTCATGGGCCATCGTTCCCACACCCCTCGCATCTGTTCCCCGAATTTCCTCCTCCATAGGCTGTGAGTCAACCATGCCTTCTTTAGTTTTCTTCTTGGGTTTTAGTCATACAATAGCAACGTACTTTCTCTATTGTTTCGTTTTGGTACGTGAACTTTTTTTGTTCCACTTAATGTAACGAACTTTCAAGTTTTGTGTTAATTTGCACCATCAAACTTGTTTTACCGGAATCAGCTATATTTTTGTTCCACTTAACGACCGTTTGCAACGTTAGGCTTTTTAGCCAATGAACGTTTGCAACGTTAGACCTTTATACTAACGATTGTTTATTTTTGTTTTCTAATTATTTTTTAAATTTATACAGGTCAAGCCAAAATATGTACCATCATAATCACATTATTTAGTACACTAGTTAAAATCTCAATCAAAAAGTCACATTGTATAAATCCCATAATGAGAAAAATTAGGGTGTGACCTATTAAGTAATTTTTTTTAAAAAGGGTCGTTAAGACCGGTTTTTTCTTAAATAACCGCTGTCTATATGTGAAATAAAATACAAATCGGTTTTCTTAAGAAAACCGGTGTCTTAGCGTATGTTTTGAAACCGGGTTTCTTCAAAAGAACCGGTCTTTCTTTATTTTTTATTATAGAGACTGGTTTTTTTATTAATATCGGTGTCTTTCCCGCTACTTCTTGCTATAGGGACTGGTTATTATAGAACCGGTTTCTATTAGGGGATGTTTATGTGATTTTTTGTAGTAGTGACAAGTTTTTATACACACATTTTTATACACATTTTTATACACGTTTTTATGCACATTTTTTATGCACACGTTTTTATACACGTGTATAATAGTATGTGTAAAAATATTTGTATAAAAATGTGTGTATAAAAATATGTGCATAAAATCGTGTATACAAATGTATATAAAAACGTGTATAAAAAAGTGTATAAAAACGTGTGTATAAAAAAGTTCACGTACCAAAACGGAACATTAGAGAAAATATTAAACATGCCGCGTAGGCTTTTTTCCGGTTTTATAACTTTATTTTCGGTTGCCAGTCAAGGTTGGTGCAAATTAACACAAAACTTGAAAGTTCGTTACATTAAGTGGAACAAAAAAAAGTTCACGTACAAAAACGGAACATTTGAGAAAGTACCTTGCTATTGTACGGCTAAAACCCTTTCTTTTAAACCGCAATTTTTGTTTGTAGTATTATGTAGAAGCCTATTTGGTTATAACTTATTCAATTCCCGTTCAAGTTCAACGCATTCCCGCAAACTTAGATTTTGCATGGTCTTTCAGGCATGGTCAAGACGTGATTCCTTTCCATAGGTGAGCTGCCAATGGTCATTCAACCAAAATTTGTTGAGCGAATTTAATAGTACCATAAAATTTGTTGAGTGAATTTGATAGTACCATCACATACGGGGCGTAAGGTGTGTGAAGATGTACCCCTGGAATGCCCAGGTTATTATGCGTTGGCAGTTGGTCTAAATATAAACGCCAAGAGTGGTTTTTTTACCTTATTGTCATATCCTGGAGTGAAGAAATAACACACCAAGATCTAACACACCTAGAAAGTCCGCAAAATGCAATATTAGTGAAGGCAAACACATAAATAAAGAACGAAATGATATACGATGCAAATCAACATAGACTTCGACCAGACGACCACAACCATAACACATATGACACGACATGCTTGAATTGCAATAAAAATGTCCGTCCAATTATCAAACAATCAGTTTATCATGACAAAAGTTATCCAATGTTTAAATGTCTAAAATGTTCAGCCAACTTTAAATGTGTTGTTCTAATGTAAAGATAAGATAAATTAAGTTTATGATGTAATGATTTTACTAGACAAGTGACGTAATATTGCACAATTTAAAGAATATGTTATACTAAACATTTTATATATTAACTATCCTCTCATATATATTGTGTCTCGCATTTTAGATGATAATGCTTCAATCAATGTGTTCAATGACATAGTTTCATCACACTCGATCGATATTTTAATTTAAATCACATGCAATTTATTACAGTAGTAAATCAAGTAACCATTAGAAGGACACTCAAGAAGAGCATTGTTCTTTTATGTTTTTTTATCAGGCATTCTTTTTTGCTAGAAATATATTACTATTTTCAATGTTTTCTTAGTGTTAATCGAATTGGATGTTTGATGTTTTTATTTGGGGTACTTCAAACCAAATGTATGTTTGTTGCTTTTTATTTGGGGTACTCTAACATATATTACATATGATTTCTTAAATACGCAATCGAAACATCGCATTATTCTTTTATAACTCCTTTAAGTAGCAAATTGTGAGCATTCTGCTATAATTATTGAACCTTAACACTCAAAATACAGGTTTACGAATATAATAAGCTATTGGGAAAATCGTCTATTGGACGGGTAGAAACCTAGTTAAACATCATAACTGCTATTAAAAATCACAGTTTTGTAGGATCTTACGATCTCGATTCAATCTTACGATTTCGATCTTACGAAAATGATTAAAACAACTGAATATGTATGAATATAATAACGAGTTTGCTAAAAGTCAATATTATCAATGTTTTCCAAAAGAGCATATATTTGGAGAAAGAATTGTCCTATAATGAATATTGAGTTTATCGTCACACGGTTATGTAATCTTGTTTAAACTTTAAAAGAGAATGCAATCGCTAGAAGATATTAGCAACTCGTTTGCGTAATAACATTGAATTAAACAAAAAGAATTGAGATTCTTTGAAATTCATATGAACAAGTAAAGTTTCCTCATAAATATAATAGTTAAGCCTACTGAAGAACCCGATTTTCTTTTTAAATGTGAGAGAACTTTATCAGTCATGTTGATATAAACTTTATAAGATCCCGATTCAAACAAAAATTAGTTAAGATCTAAACACACCATCTCCCTCACGCCTCCTAATCCCCATCTTCACAAATGATAGGCGTTTTCAATCCTATTTTCGGATCTTGGCTATTCTGTCGTTAAATAACGATGGCAATTGGCACAGGTCACCGATCTAATAATTATTCAGAAAGCAAAAGGAACGATCATCTCGATAATAATCGTCGTCAAGAGCAACGTAACAAAGGTATTCTCAACAAATCCCATCCTAATTTTCGTGAGGAACATAAGTCGTTTTCATCAATCTTTGTTTGGTGATCGATGTTTACATAGCTGCAAAGAGATCCAAATCGGGTCATCGATTTGGTTTTGTACGTTTTATAAACGTTAATGATATCAATCAGTTAGTTTCCAATCTAAGAACGGCATGGATGGGTGGTTTTCATTTATTTGCCGATGTGGCGAAGTATGGTCGAACTTATAATAGACCTGTGGAACGTTCTGGGGATGTTCTGGGGGACGCGCAAACGCCAATGATTTAGGTTCTAACTCTCGCGACTGTTAGTAACAAACGAAAATTGTTTTTTCCAGTCCCTTTTAACCTCGTATGCTAAAGCGGTCCTGGGCAACAAATCAGTGGACATGTCGGGCAAATACGATACAAGTAATGCTGGAGCAGAATCTGTGGGGTGTCGGAAATTGTAAACAAGGTATATAAGGAAGAAGGCGGGTTAATGAAGTGTGGTGATGTTCTATACTCGAGACCGATGTATTGATTTTGGATGGTATTGATCGATAGTATTCTTGCTAAAGTTAAAAGATTAAGTGTCATTTCAGAGCTTCTACTCTAAAAACATATGTCTTCCTGAGGGGATTTTCGATATATGCGTTGGTCTAGATATGTTGGGGGACGTTGGGTTTTTGGTTGGAATTCGACTCTATGGATTAAGTGGAAAGCTCAAGACTCAAGATCGTTTAAAAGAGATATTTTTTGGAGTTCCAAAGAGTTTTCTCACGATTTTATTCCAGATGAAAGATGTGTTTGGATAGACCTGGTGGGTCTGCCATTGGCATCATGGGCTCCAGAGGTTTATAAGAAGTTGGGTGGTCGGTGGGGAAGCAGCGTGTTTACGGATATGGTAAGTGATGGACCAATGTCTCATGGGAAGGTTTGTGTCCTTACAGAGTCTTTACATCGTGTGATAGAGTCCTTTATAGTTTCATATCGTAATCGGTACTTATCGAATTATCGCTATCTGATTTTCATATCGTGGCCTCCAATATTGAATCGATGGAGGTCAATTCCGAGTCTAATCCTCTGGAAAGGAAGGATGCAGAGGGTCCTAGTTTGGATGAAAGTTTGGAAAACGTGGAGCATTTGGATGTCGATAGTTGTGATTCAGATTCCCCTAAGAATGTTAACAATGATTCGGTGTCGCCTTCTAGTCGGGTTTTGCGAGAGGAGGATGTTCGTGGGGTGGAAAGTGATCTCTTGTGGACGTCCTTGAAGAAGGCGAAGATTCGTGAAGATTCGTCTTGTATAATGATGGGTGTATTAAGGATTGCATGGAAAAGAATTTGGAAGATGATGCTGGTGAGATTCTTGGAGTTCATTCTCAGGGTGATTGTGGTAATGTTACCACTGATGATAATGAGGATGTTACGTCAGTTATTGCTCCTGAAAAAGACTCCATCATTGCGCCTCCATCTACACCCCCGGGTAATGATTTAAATATTGCTGCTGAGTCTGGTTCTTCGTAGGATATGATTATATTGGGTCCTCCTAACTAGTGACGAATAGCTTCTGATAAACGTGGCATATAGGACCCAATGGAAATAATACACGGGTTGTTCTCTCTCGCGCAACTACGATTCGTAGGAAAGATTAATTTCCTAGCGATTCATCAAGATTTGGAGTTATTATGGCACGTTAAGAAGCTATTCTTCTTCAGAATGCCTTATCGAGACAAACAAATGATGCCGGTTAGAACGCTTTTTTGTATGATCCTCGGGTGTTCGTTTCGTTCATGGGAGTAATATCAGATTGGCGCCATGGTGGGATCTTTCTTATTCTAATAGCCTTTGGTTGTTTTGCGAGTTCGTTTCGTTAGAGTTTTTCTGTTCCTTTTCGTTTTTTGTTTGTTGGATCGTTTTTGCGTGTATATCGTCTGCTAGTTTCTTTCTAGCCCTTTTTTAATAAAATTCCATTTGCCGTTCAAAAAAAAAAATTGTTACTGTATCATACAGTAACTAATTTCATTATTAGCGTTTGAGTTTTATACACTTGATTCAAACAAAAATTAGTTACTGTATATCAAAAGATAAACCCGAACCAGCAGTTGTTAGGATCAGAGAGTGTTGGCAACTTGCCTTTTTCAGATGTTATAGGATCTCATGACAACATTATGAGTTTACGACATGAGAAGCATCTCATGGCAACATGCTTCGTGTGTATAGGGTGCAAGAAAGGAAAGAGTTTCGTGTTCTGTTGGGCTCGCAAGTTGGTTGTAGATTGGGCTTGATGTTACATTGAGTTTTGGTGTATTGGGTTCGGAAAGAGGACGTAAACAATTAAACATGTAATTTGCAAAAGAACGAAGGAATGTTGCTCGTACGTTGTGGCGGGACTATTTTTATTTGTTTTTCGAAAATAATTGACAGTTGAATCATCGAGCATTGATAAATGAGGGTGTAATCAACTCGTGCATTTATTGATTTTTTAAAATAAACTTTATGGTATTTTTTAAAATTATCATGTAGGTTAAAAGTGTGTTTTGAAAGTTTTTTTATTTTTTTTTCTTTCTAAAAACATATACTAATTTTTTTTAATAATATCGCCCGCACGTCTGAAGCATATCAATATTGGGCTCGTTTTGGATGTAATCTAGAAACATTTATGTCGGTATATTTTTCATTAAAAAATTACTATGTATTTGTTTGATATTTAATAAATAAAGTTTGTTTTATATAAAAAAAATCGTAAATAGTAAACTTCAATGTTGTATAAAATGTTACGCACGTATGAAACATATCAATATTGGGCTCGCTTTGTTCGTAATTCGGAGGCCTTTATGTCAGTATATTTTTTATCTAAAAAATGCTACATATTATTATATATTTGATAAATAAACTTTGTTATATAAAAAAGTTGTAAAGAGTAAAAACTTGTCACACCCCGACAAAGGCGGAAGCACGGGTATGTGACAAGAATGATCAATCATAACACAAGATACAAAATAGAGAAGTTCTAAAATGCATTAATGAAAAAGTGTCATGAAGATCATCCACCTCAAGTACAGACTTGAGTGAAATCCCAACAAGAACACATCACAGAGTCACTTACAAATTCAAATGCCCCCTGATTTGTTTCCTTTTTACCACATATATAAATATAAGTAAATATATAAATATATATAACAAATAGGATAATATCAATGATAGTAGTATAGTAAACCGGAAGTATCGGTTTCTCACTTCGTTATCCACAAAGTTTAAAACCGGACCCGGGTCGTTCTTCCCAACGAAGCGTGAATTTGAAAATCGAGAGTCGGTTTAAATATCAATGCTTGAATGAAAAAGATATGGGGTTGAGTTTCTAAAACTACTAATAATATGCAAAAACGAATAAAAGAAAACCCTAAACAAAAGCAATTTAAGAAAAACGCGAAAACGGGAATTTAAACCTAAAACTACGGGAAAGCATAAAAAGGCAAATGATTAACTTAAAATTCTACGGGAAGCATAAATAAGGCATAAGAATGAAATCCTAAGTCTACGGGAACATAAAATTAAGGCAATTAGGCTTAAATCACAAAAACGAGAACGGAAATTAAAAACGAACGCGACTAAAAACCTAAAATATGAAAAATTAATCCTAAAGTGAATTTTTTACTTCTAATCTACTCTATGTAACTAAAAATGAAGAATAAAAAAAAGACTAGACTAAAAACGGAGTTAAATTGAGTTCAAAAACGAGAAAACGAGAACGGGATCAAATCCCGTTCTTTAAAAATTGAATTTTTACAAAAATGACCCTACGAAAGCACTAATATTTTTCCTAGGAACTATGTGATAAAAGAAATTTTTTAAAAAAAGATTTATATTTTTCTGATTATTATTTTATTTTTTATGAATTTTTTAAGTTTTTAATCTAAATAAATTATTAAAAATACTAAAAGATTTTATAAAAATCTAAAAAAAGTGAAAAATAGCTTAAACAAAGCCTAACCTAAGAAAAATAAGCTGGGGTCGCCAGCTTATTGGAATAAGCAATTAAAAATCAAAAATGGCTTATAAGCTTAATGGGCCAAGAAGGGTTAAAACATAAATAAACTCACACTCTACCGGATGAGCTAATGTTAGTACAAAAATAAGCGGTAAGATTGTGAGTGGTGAAGGTGTTGCTATGTAAGGGGGAGGTCGCAGTTTTGATTCCTGGCCTCACCTTTTTGACTTGCTACATGGAAAAAAAATTATACTTTTCCTTTTTGCACACACTTATAAAGCACATTAAATAAGCAACTTTTATGACTATGACAAATTTGACAACCAAACAAATAAGCTAAAAAGGCACAAACAAAACATACAGTTGGCTAATAGGTCAAAAAAGGCACTAAGCTAACTTTAGTTAGGCTTTAATTCAATAAGCAATGAGACAAAGCAAATAAGCAAAAACAACTTATAACTAAATGGCTAATGAGCACTAAGGGAACTATAATTTAAGCTCACCAAGAGTAAGCTGAATAAGCTCAAAGAAGCTCAGCAGTACTAACTTGTAGTTAGTACTGCTAGGCTTCTTGAATACTCAAAAAGCTCATTAAGAACCTAAAAAGCTAAACACAGATGAACACTCAAACCTAATAAGCTATTCTAATAACTACTTAACCAAATAAAAGTCTAGGAGTCCAGGGGACAAAGTCTCAGGTAAGGGGTTGAATAGTGGAGGCACTCGGAAGTAAGTAGCGTCAGGGGTATCAGCTGCGTATTTAACACGCAGGGTGCACACTAATTAGAGTTCTGAGGTGATGATTCTAGACTATAGGCGATTGTAGGGTGGTGCTATTTGAAGTATCTGTGCAATCTTAGGGTCACAGAATGGCGCAGTAGGGCGGAGAGCGGTGGGGGTTTAGGGGCTCCATCCAGGTGCGTGTTATTAGTAGGGTTTTTGTTTGCCCTGAGCGCGCGCTGGCGCGTACTAGCCGCGACCAATACCTATAGGCATCATCAGATATACATGGCATCAAGATAATATGGCGCTATGTGTGTCTAAAGATAAAGCAAAATACATGAACTTTCTCAATAAGCTATAGGCTCTTCTATCTATCTTCTCACGGGCCGAAAGAGCAGGGGGGGAGGACTTAATACAATCGGGGCCGTACATAATGGAAGTGTTCTTAAGGGATATATATTAGATCAGCACGCTACTTTAGATTGTAAGAAGACTTAGCTCTTTTAAAAGTTGCTGCTTAATAAGACAACCATCCTCAAGTGGCTTAATTCTAGGACTTAGTAGAAGTAATACGAGCCGACGCGCTTCATGAGGATGCTTACGTTTATTAGCGATCCCTTTTTAGAGCTATATAATGCACATTAACTTATAACTAAATCTAATGAGCACTAAAGACTTAATTTAAGCTCACCAAATAAGCTGAATAAGCTCAAAGAAGCTCAGCAGTACTAACTTGTAGTTAGTACTGCTAGGCTTCTTGAAGACTCAAAAAGCTCATTAAGAACCTAAAAAGCTAAACACAGATGAACACTCAAACCTAATAAGCTATTCTAATCACTACTTAACCAAATAAAATAAGCCAAAAGCTCAGGTAAGGAAATAAGCACTCAAGAAGGACATATTCTACTTTTTTCACTAGGTCCTAATGCTCTAATCTGCTAAGGCTATTAGGGGCAATGTAAACTAAGGAAAATATAAATAAGCTTAAAGCAGATAGGTCCCTAAACCTAATAAGCCAAATTCAACAAAAATAAGCCAAATAAAACAGGCAGAAAAGCAAAATAAAACTAAATAAGCTATGGCCTAAAGCTGCATACAAAGCAGGCCTAGGGACACACTTTGAGACTTATTTTTAAGCTGCTAATGAGATCCTAAGGGCTTAAGGCTTATAGAATCTTAAAGAGGAGCTTAAGGGCTTTTCATAAATGCAAATATCTAATAACATGGATTAAAAACAAGCAAAAAAAAGGGCTCAAAAGGGTGCTGTTTTGCACCAGGGGAATTTTAACAAAGAAAAAGGGTTAAAAGCCAACTTATAAATAAGCTGGCAAATAAGCTCAAAAATGAAAAATAGTTAAAAACAAATTGAGCACAACTCCTAGTGAGCTTGTATACTAAAAAGCATAGCTTAAAACTAAAGATAGCTTATTGAAATAAGATGCTGAATTTTTGACTTTTAAAAGATAGAAAAAACTTTGACAGAATTGCACCAAATGCAAAAGGAACCCTAAAGGACACTAATCTAATGCATTTCTACACTAAAAGGGATGCAAAAACTAGACTCAAAGCTGGCTTAAACAATCTAAGTCTAATAAGCACTTTTTGAAACTTTCATTGAACCACAGTTGAACAACTATTAGAAAAAGCTTTAAAATAACTTATAATCCTTAAACACTTATGAAAACAGATCAAAGGGACTTAAAAATGATTGTTAAAGTTAGCAAGGTGACCCATATGATTATTTAAAAACATTTTGACCCGTTTTGGGTGTTAACCCAAACACCCCTTAAAAGGGCAGTTTACCATTTTTGAACTTGGTTAAGCTGTTTTAAGGCAAAACAAGATTACTCATAACAATGATAAGCATCAATAAGACAACTTTAACAGACAATAACATTGATATAGGAAAGGATTAACAGATTCAGTAATATAAAGAAAATGACAATTTTTATAAAAACTTAAAACTTGAGCTTCATTAAAAAAAAGATTACAAATGCTTAAATGAAAGAGACAGAGTTAAAAACATAATTTAAAGACATAAAAAATACAACTATAATTAAAACTACTCCTACATACTACTCTTTTTCTGTCTTCTTCTTTTCTTTTATAGGCCGAGTCTTCAAGACTTGTGTGCTAGTTGTGTTTGTGTTGTGAGAGAAAACCAAGCATGATCTTGACCCTTCATTCAGCTTGCTGCCCAAGAACATAGATCCTAGCCCTTGAATTTCCCTGTCTAATGGTACGCCATAGGATTGCCAACATGTACAGGAGGCCATGTGGGGGTGTAGGGTTGTGCGTGAGAGTGATAGTTTTGGCAGGTTGTGGTGGTGGCAGGGTGAGTGAATAGTGCCAAGAATGGAGTGGCGGGAAAGGTGGGGGATATGTACAGTAATTTGGTGCAGGGGTAAAGGTTTGGGTAAATGGCATAATTGGTCCCTGGAAGTGTATATATATATATTGCAATGTCAGTCCTTGTTATTTACATTGTTGGTCCCTGAAGTTAGGTTGTGGTTTGCATAGTTAGTCCCAAGTTAACAATGTTTAGTCCTGGAAGGACTAAACGATGTAAGTTAGAAGGGTTAAAGGGGGTATACCAGTTTAAAAGGGGGATTAGGTTTATTGGCTGTTTGGGCCGTTTGGTTTTATAATAAGAAATTGGGCTCGTGGGTTGTAAAAAGAATGATTGCCCTTATATTAAGGATTTTACGGGCTTTAAACTTTTTTAATACTTAAGTGGGCTGATCTGCAGGACCCACTAGGTGGGTTCGTGGGGGCCTAACTTTTGTCAATTTGGTTTTCGGGTTCGTTTTCGATGCCATTTCAAGCCGTATCCCTGGGGTTGTCTTTGACTTTCGTCTTGACCTTAAATAAATGCACAAACATTGTCCGAGTTGTTCCGGAATTGTCCCATTTTAGCTTCCGTTTTCTAATCCTTTTAACGCCCTTGGCCTTAGTTTTTCGCGCTCTTTCCAAATCCGCTCTCTGTTTTGTCCGATTTGGCTTCGTTTTTGTCCTTTAGTGAATATCCGGTACCTGCACAGCACAAACACAAAAACAAGCATATTTATGGCATTTTATGTGCGTTTTTGGTCGTTTAGAAAACTAAGAATCTCGAACCCCCTTGACTAATAACCTTTAAAAGTAGCCAAGCGTTCATCGAGGGAAATTAAAGAAATCAATAGCTTCGACAAGCCCCGTTTTTACCATTTTTAAAATATTTATACTAACTACCACTAATATTTTTGTATTTTTCCTTTTTTCTCATTTTTTTGTATTTTTCATATTAAGCAACTAACTAACTGATTGCAGTTTACGTACCTATATATTATATTAATAAAAAACTACTTAGGTAAAATTCCAAATATTCACTTAATTATGGTATAGAGTTTAAACTTACAAAAAATAATTTATATATTTAATATACGTATGTTTGACCCGGGCAAGTATGATTCACCAGGTAGGTTTAACTATTGTATAGTGGATTGTAACACGTTTAGGTTAGGATACTGATTTAAATGGAGCAAAGATATTTTGGTCACTATAACTACGAAATTAAGATAGCAACAATATAATGACAATTTTAAAACAAATAAATAATTTTAAATCCCCTTATATGTAAACTAAAATTTCACTAAATAAGAAAAGTTGCGAAAATTATTAAAAATAATAGCCCTATTTTTATCTTTTTATTAAAAGTTTAATTAAACCTAATTAAACTTAACCCATATTATTATTAAAACTTAATAACCTAATTAAAATTAATCTAAGGGATAATGGTGCACAAAAAAACCTAGAAGCTAACGGAGGGACTAACTGAAATCAATAAAAATCGTAAAAGTTATAACTTTATACCCTGAGAATCTTTCCCGACCAACAACTAGGTCCATAAGCATTCGAAATTTTAACTAGTGACTTAAATGAAAAACTCAAAAGATTGCTAAGTTGTAAAGGGGGGGGGGGGGGGGGGGGGGGGGGGGGGGGGGGGGGGGGGAGGTAGATAGGGGGAACAAGATTTATAATGGCTACTGGGCTGAAACTCTCAAATATGCTCTGAAAGAGTTATCTTTAAGCTGTTACAGAAAGGAGGGCTTATCCATTGGTTTAGAAAATAGCCTATAAAAAATAACTAACTAGATCAAGAAATGAAAATAGAAGAAGTTCTAAGCGCTTATGATTTGCTTTTATTAATAAATGATAAGAAACCTGAGGCTTAAACTACTTTTATGTACTGATTGATCATGAATGTAAGCTAAACTCGGAAAAGCAAAGGAAACTAAGATCCAAGAAATATAAAAACTTTATTAAGGTAAATTAGACTCTAAACACTTTGAAGACTTTATTATCTACCTTTAGCTATATAATTAAGCTGGAAAATCTATACCCATAAGCTAATTTCAACAAAATTTAAATCCTAAGTTCTAGTACTGTTTTTGGCTTTTTAAATACTTTTTGTCAGCAAAATTTAGTCTAAGATAATAAGAATAGAAAATGAATTTAAGACTTAAATATATTAAGCCTATATTTACTTAAGTCACATACTGAATTTGGATAAGCTAAATTCCTAAAATTTTACTTATCTTAATTGAGGTAGTACACATCAGTAATAACTATGGTTAGTAGTGGGTGAAGTGTAAAAAGTTAGCAAGTACTTTACTTGGAAGTACTGCTGGTGCTAATTTTGACTTTTGAAAAATAAAGAAGTCAATGAAATAAGCTAGAAAGTTGAAAACTAAATCTAAAATAAGCTGTAACTAACATTAATTCTACTAACATTTAAAGTAACAGCATTAACTTGTGAAAGCAGTACTAACTTGGACAGTTAGTACTGGTAGTTGTAAAAGCTAAGATGTACCTAAAACTGAAGTTAGTATTAGTGCACTTTTTGTGATATTACACCTTAATCCAAACAATACTGTTACCATTATGCAGAGTTGAGAAAAACCTTTTTTAGAGAAATCTAATGAACATGCACTAAATACCAGATAAAAAATAGCTTAAAACAAACTTAATAATCCATGATTAAACAACTGAATAAGCTTTAATCTAAGATAATAAACTATTTAAACTAATATTTTTGGTTTTTTTCTGTGTTTTTATGACTGAAATGATAACTAAGATTAATAAACTATTAAGCAAAAAAGATGAAGACAATACAACTATTAAGTTACTAGAAGGAAATTTAAACATTAATAAGCATAAAGGAAATAAGCTAATAAGAGCAGTTTAAGCTATAATCTATAAACTAAGCAATTTTAAAACTGAAATTTGAGAATGAAGATAAAGAGAAAACTTACTTCAAACCTTTTGTAATCAAAAGGAACCATAATAGGCAGCTACCTAGCTCTATGGCTTATGAATAAGCTAGAGTATAAAGTCCTTGGGATACTCTTCCAAGGTAAGATCCCTTCCTTAAAGCTTAGATATCAAATCAGATCCTCTAATAGGTCTTAACTGATTTAAGGTTAGATAAGGTTAATACTGAATTCAAACTGCTCTATTTCAGCTATAGACTGAAGAGCTTAATATGAGCTTATGAGGACACAAATTTAGCTTATTAAGAGAGAGTATGACTTAAAGTGAGCCTTAGAATAACAAATTTAAAAACATTATAACTGAAAAATTTTCATTAATTGAATAGCTGTTTACAATACTTGAAAAAGGAAATTACATTTAAGGAAAATAAAAATACGAATTA
The DNA here is from genome assembly GCA_026074375.1 of Tanacetum coccineum. Classification (NCBI taxonomy): domain Eukaryota; kingdom Viridiplantae; phylum Streptophyta; class Magnoliopsida; order Asterales; family Asteraceae; genus Tanacetum; species Tanacetum coccineum. The sequence continues at coordinate 27,323 of BQNB010008822.1, forward strand.
TGTATAAAAACTAGATTAAAAAGAAACATTATAAATCGGTTACTAAAAACTAGTTTATTGTGTGTGGGGTGAAGTGAGTCTTTTTTTCATTGTGCCCAGCTGAGCTTCTTGGACCTCTAGCACATTACTCTCCAAATCTTTAATCTCTGCACATATTTCTTCAATCATTTGATCTATATTGTGGGACGTGGAACTTTTTGTGGACCCTCCGAGGTTTGCCCAGCGTGGAATTTCCTTTGATGTGACGTTTGTGTTAGTTTTGTGAGTGAATATAGCACTAAAACCCACATAAAATCTTGTGCATCTTTCTTTGAGTTCGTGGCCTTTGAGCTTGGCTAGGATAACGTATCCTCTTGATTGCTAATTTGACCCTTTCTTCTTTGTGTTGTTGCTTAATGCGACTTGACCAAGCACCCTTAATTTTGATTTGCCCTTTGGTTTTACCATGGGAGGGAATTGGGAAGCGGACTGTGTATTGTAAGGGTCTCCCGCTCCTTTATTTGGACAGTTAAAACTGTTGAACTTTGGGAAGATTGCACATTTGGTCCTTGTCTTTCTTTTCTCTCTTTCAAGTTATAAATAACTTTTTGGAGAATATTGCAAGAAGGCCTTGAAAGATGATAGATTGCCAAGGCCTTTTGGATCTTTGGCTTCTTTTTGAACTCTTCTGATTCTCGTGTCCGTGCTTGCTTGCTTTTGATTGTTTTCTCGTGATTTTTGGGACTTATCCCATACTGCATACAAAAAAACATAAATACAAGCATTTTTTTGCCATTTTTGGTCTGTTTTGGGTTTTTTTGGGTATTTCTTGGTTATAAATAGATAAGGGTGTATTTTACGCACATATCATAAATTCCCCAAACTAAACGATTGCAGTGTCATCACGCATTTCACATGCCTTATAAACCAAATACTCGAAAATTTCACAATAAACATTCCTTTGAAAGTAGCAAAGAGTTTTGTTTTGAGAGAGATAACGAGATCACAAGTTATAAAACAACGGACTTCCCATTTTCAAGATTTTACTTTCATTTTTATGATTTTTCTAACTACAACTTATTTGTGTTGACCTTTAACTGTATGTTTTCAATTACCTAATTGGTAACTTTTAGGCTATCATAGAATAAAAAGGCACATTATAGTGTCTAAATGATTAACTTCATAATCCACAGATTTTTCACTTTTTCCCATGCTAAGCTTAAAATCAGATCATTGTTAATACAAGGTCATCCTAACATCTCATAAAAATACTATTTGTGTACTTACTTTCTCCTTCCCATAAATCCTACTTTTGTATTCTCCGGATTTTACTAAGTCAGTTTACCGAGGCTTCTTTAAGACTTCTTGTTTCGTATATACTTATTAATTCAGAAATAAGTGTATTGCGTAAAGAACGCAATATTAGCTCTTGCCTTTTCAAAAGATCAACATACAATCAGGATTAAAGTTTCCACATCGAGGCGACCAAAGATTTGGCTTTTTTTAGGCTATACTAAAGCAACGGCACCATTAATGTCATATACCCGAAGGCTCTTTAAGACCAAGAATGAACCGCATATCTTATTTGCACATATACCCTTTGTGGCTCTTTAAGGGCACAAAAACAAGACAAAAATTAAGAAACATTATTATTCCTCGTCTTTAGTAGGCTACAACATCGGACAGCCTACGACAAGATGTAGCAAAATATTTCGATTTGGATTATATTAGTAAAAACGGTGCCTTTTATCTCGAAGCCACATCGGATAGCGAGTCGACATAGAGGTTATTCTACTTATTATGACACCGGGACTCTACCTTATATGAAATACTCCCTAACATCGCCACGCCTCCGCGACACGCATGAAGTCAATATGTCAGTGATACTTATTTATTTTTATCTTTTGTATTTTTAAGCATTATTATGTACATCATGATGTGTCACCATCCTATCACAAAGGAACATTAAGAAAACTCTTCATATTAATAATTATTAACTCCATAAAAACCATACAACCTCTATTTTATTAAACATCATATAAAAAGTGAAACTAGCTAATGGGAGTAAAAAGCCACATTAATCTTATGAGCTTGAAAGAAAACCAACTGTATTAGATGTTTAGCATCATGAATTATAAATTACTCTATCATGTTAGTTCTTTCAAAAAAGTATTTTTGCAAATGCTTATAAATCCATCACGGACATATTTAAAATCTACTTGAATTAGCACAAGCTTTCATATACTAATGATTCCAAGTCTTAGGAATGTTTATAGTCTACATGAGACTAGCACAATACTTTCATCATTTAATTGTTAAGGGAGAATGAGAGAAAGCTTGAACTCAACACGTTAACGTAATCGGTAGTTCAATATTACTTTTTTATTCTAACAGAGGAAAACCTACATTTTGGTTTAACACTCTTTTTTTTGTAATTTATTTTTTTTTTTTTTGATTGACCTAAAAATTTAAAATTTTTGCTTTTTTTGTGGGAAACGGGTACGTGAGTACAATACTATTAAGCAAGCAACATCAAATCGATAGAATTCCCTCCCCCAAACTAAAACGAAACATTGTTCCTCGAATGTTTAAAGTCGGCGGTCTCTCGGAAAATCTAAGCACGTTTATGATGTATGCAAAGATAAACGTAATCGATTATGATGAAAGGAATAATACAAACCAATATACTAAATCTAATCAAAGGATCCTCCCCATAACTAATTTTACACAGAAGGTATGAGATAGCTCGTGGTAAACGGGAAAACATAACAAGGACCGGAGAGGACTTACTAAATTTTGTTTGAGAATCAGCTGCAAACAATAACAACTAACAAACTAACAACGAGATATCGGAGAGAGATCAAGCCTCTCTCAACACAACACAATTAGATAATAGAAAAATAGAAATGATAAGCATGGGTGAACTCCCTACACGAAGCGGCTTGGTTTTTTGATTTACCGTAGTCGCAAGCTCGAAACGACTCCCTGAATTTAGTTATCCTTAGGGAATGTCTGAATTCCTGGATAACACATGGGTGGTGTATCCCTCCTAAGTAATGCTTAAGACGGTGACAGTTGACTTTTAATAGAACCATCGGCCATGAGACTACTTGCAGTGCCATAGGAAGAAAACTTCGGTTATTGTAAAGGTCCAGAGCCATCCGGAGACTTGGCTTCCGGGAGTAAATCTTTAATCGGAGTTGGAAATAGAAGGACTTGTTCACCACATTGAAGATTCGGTTCTTTTCTTGAATCGTGTAGCTTCTTTGTCTTCTCCTTATAGATTAATGAATTCTCGTAAGCTTGATCACGAAGCTCGCTAAGTTCATTGAGCTGGAGCTTTCGATGATTGCCCGCGGTCTTTAAATCGAAGTTGGCATGCTTGAGAGCCCAATACGCTTGTGTCTAGCTCAAACTGGTAAGTGACACGCTTTTCCATAGGACACTAAATTTTACGGAGTACCCATCCTATCGGAGTCTTGTAAGCTGTTCTGAAAGCACATAATGCATCGCATCTAACTTATCTGTACCTTGAGCACGGTTTCTCCGACCGTCCTCTCTAAAAATTCTTTTGAGACCTCGATTGTGACTTCAAACTTGACACTTCGTTTAGAGGATGGTAACGGCAGTCGAAAGACGATGAGTGACCACCTATTTAGACATAAACTTAAAAATCGATTTGTCGTTACAATAAATGGGTCCACGAGCGCTTAGGATTGCTCTCGGAGCACCGAATCGGGAGAAAAGGGATTATTTTTTTAAGACGTTAACATCTACCCTAGCATCGTGGTAGGGAGCGCCTTTTCGCGTCAACCACTTGGAAGGAAAGATAGTTACTGCCTACTAGAATATATTTGTTATCCCCTAGATGACGGAAAAGGGTTCACATAAAATCGATTCCCCTTATAAATTCGAAATATTCACAAATGGATATGCACTTTGATGGCAATCTCTTCACGTCTGTGAGATTTGACATTGTTTTGACAAGATCACTTTGTTTTGACACATATTAGTAGGCATCCTTATAATTGGTGGGCCAATAGAAATACGGCATCTAAAAATCTTCTTGGCGGTAATGTTGTGCTCCATAGGGTCCCCGGTGAGTCACACTGTGACATAGCTTCTAGAAATATTCGAATGCTTTGTTTGCCATCTAACAAACCTTTCGGTTTATTTGATCCCGCACATGTCTTGAAGGATAACTGGGCATCCCAAAAATAATGTTTTACATCTTTAAAGAACTTGTTTTTCTCTTGAGTCGTCATTCCTTTTTTTATGAATTTCCCGCGGTGGTAGTTAGCAGAGTCGGCAAACCAAGGGGGTACTTTGTCTTTGGGAAGTAAAACACTTAATTGTCTCTATAGAAAGTCTCGGTAATCCTCTTGGATCCATAAAGTATTTTGTAGGGTTTTCAGGACGAGAGAGGTGATCGCTGCATAGTTTTCAGCTCCCTTAGTAGAGATACCTTTAATCTAATTCTTGAAGATGTACAGACCAGCGAAGACAATTCCTTGCTTTGGCGTTTTCTTGTGAAGAGGTATTTCAAAGCGGAGTGGTCCGATGTAACAAACATCTTGTTCATGTCTAGATATGATCGAAACTTCTCGAATGCATAAAACATCGCAAGCAATCTCTTTTTCGTTCGTTGTGTATTTGTTTCTGCTTCAGTTCATTTCTTGTTGCATAATGAAAATTGGTCGAAAATGCTTCTAGAATCCTTTGCCCAGAACCGCACCTATTGAGTAATCACTTGCATCGCACATGTTTTTCAAAAAGGAGTTGGTCCCAATTTGGAGCAATGAGAATTGGTGCTTCGGTTAATTTCTTTTTCTTTTGTTTTAAATGCTAGATGCAATCTCCGAATATAATGAAAGGAGTGTTTTTCTCTAGAGCATTGGGTCATGGGTCGAGAGATTTTGGAAAAGTCTTTGATAAATCTTCGATAGAATCCCGCATGCCCGAGAAAACTTCGAATTCCTTTAACGGTTGTTGGATGAGGAAGCTTAGAAATTACATCAAACAGTTGGCTTTATCGTCTTCAATCCTTTTCTAGCAGATCTTATGTCCTTAAAACTATTGCTCTCTTTACATGAAAATGGCTCTTTCCCAATGTAGTGTTAAGTTGGTGTTCTTCTACACCTTTTAAGCATTTTATCTAAATTGGCAAGACACGAGGAAAAAGAATCTCCAAAAACTGAAAAATTGTCCATAAAAACTTCCATTGTTTTCACTCTATCATATCGTGAAAAATGGCCATTCATACAACGTGGAAAGTTCCAGGGAGCATTGCACAAGACCTTGGCATACGACGGTACGCGAAGGTTCGTATAGGGGAGTGAAAGTAGTTTTTTCTGATCTTTAGGTTCAAATGGGATTTGAAAATACCTGAAAAACCATCTAAGAAAACAAATAAAAAATCGTTGCCGGCTAATCGCCGCTATCATCTGGTCCATGATTGTAACGGAAATTGGTCTTTACAAGTAGCTTCGTTTAACTTACGTATTCGATACAAACTCTCCATCCCATGGCTAATCTTGTAGGAACAGTCATTTTCTTCTTTTGTGACACACGGTCATACCACCTTTTTTTGTGAACACAATGGACTGGGACTAACCCATGGACTATTCCGAATTGATAAATTCAATCCCGCGTCAAGCAGTTTTTTCTACTTCTTTCTTGAGACGTCGTGGATTTTAGGGTTAACCCATCCTTGATGTTGAACGGAAGGTTGGTCTATCATCATTCTAAACGGTTTTTGTGTGAACAAAATTCTTGGATTATGCCTTGATATCAGAAAGTTTCCAAGCAATTGCTTTGTTTGTTTTCAAAACATGTAAAGGTGAGGTCTTTCTTCTCTGAGCCTAAAATCTTTTGAAAATTATCGACTGGAAGTTTGTTTATTTTTCCTCTCTAAGAACGCATACTCGAGATGCGGAGGTAACTCTTTATGCTCGACTTCGGGAATTTCATCTTTTGGTTCATAAGAAGTGGCATATTTGACTGAAGACTTCTGTGGTTCAATTCGACTTTAAGATCTCTTTGACATTCCGGGTAAGTATCTTCTTGGTTGGGATGAGGTATGGATCATTGGTTGAGAAGTGCTCGTGAATGAGAATGTCACCTCGGGTTCACATAGTACGTGTCATTGAAACTGGTGAAACTGGTTCATCATTCAATTGCTATGAAAGCATCGGTTCTCAAATAGTAGGAAAATCACTTTCATCAAACGGAGGGAGTGTTGGAGATGAAGTAGAAACAATCGGATCGAAAGTATGGGAAGGATTGTTGTAATGCAACGGAATCGGTAATCCAGATAATCTTGTGAGTACTATTCACAAGTATCATCGATTAGATCATACCTTATTCAATGATTCGACGATTGTTGTATGATATGGATAGGTGCATCACCAACTATTAAGGGTTAAAGATTGTTCATCATTCCTAGAGTAATCTCTACTCTAAACATCGATTAGGAATGTGCCGTTCTAAGAAAGGGTCGCCCGGTATTAATGGCACTCGAAGGATCGGCTATAAATCTAGGCAAGACAAAGTCGGCGGGAAAGTAAAACTTCCCTACTTTGACAAAAAAATTTTCAGCTCACGGTTGCGTTTGGAAATTGTTTTTATTCGTCTTGCTTATTCTAATTCCATTCTTGTTTCGGTTAGGGCCTGAGAGTTGAAGCTTTCTCCAATGGATAAAGGCATAAGATTGATATGCACATAAATGCAAGAGGCTAAGTAAACTCTCGAAACTCTGAAAAGTCACATGAATGAGAAATCGACCGGGGGTCTACCATAGCATTTTCTGGAAGCTTTTTAGGACAACCGCACTACAATTTTCATTTCAACGGTGTTTGTGGTTAATTCAATCAACTTTTTTGTTTATTAAGCATCTTTTTGCAACATCGGAGGCAAACTTTGGCTATATGAATGAGAAATCGCGAACTTAGATCAAGTGAAGATTACGGAAGATTGTCCATACTTCTGAAGCTAGCGTATTCATCTTTTCACGAATCTTTTCTTTATGAGTCATCGATGGGTATGGCAACGTTAGGTTTGGCACTTTAGTTGGCAACGTAGAACGGCTCATTCGATTGGCTCATTGTCTTGGTTTGTTATTGGACGAATGTGAGAGGTTGGATGTCTTTGGTGCTTGGTAGCTCCGTATCCTTTGTCACCCTCACTTTTCCTTTTCCCCACGGCTCTGGAATCAGGAGGTCACATCGTCATGAAACACCATACGAGTTGTAATTGCCTTGGTTCATTTTCTTGGGGTTTGGAATGGTATGACTTGGTAAAGAACTTGAAGTTTGGTTGCGAATTGACTAAATCATTCAAAATTGGTACAAAGGCTTGTTAACAAATTGTTACATTTGCCAATTTGATTTTGCCAAACCTTGATTTTTGATTATGCACATTCTTTAATATTGCATCGTTGCTTTGTCGTAGCTTTAAAAATCTGTTTCAAAACACTATTCGTTGGAGGTTGGTTAGGTAAAACTTGTTGGTTGTTGGTTGATATGGTGGGAGCTTGATAAAACTTGATTTTGGTTGTTTGACGGTTTTGATTAAAGTTTCCTCCACGGTTTTGGTTGAAATTAGAATTGGTTCCTTGATAATGGTTTTGGTTGTTTTGGACATTCGGTTGATTGAAACCTGGTGGTCTTATTTGACTTGCCAAAGTGGTAGGTTTGGGTTTCTTGTGAGGGAAATTACCTACGGCTGGGTTTGTTGAAATTGTTTGGATAATGTCATGAAAAACGGGAATATCTGTTTCCACCTCGTGTCAAAGGAACAAAGGTGTAATAATGGTGATTTGATCCACAAGTGAACACATACTTCCACGTCAACTGCTTTGAGGGTGAAGGAGTGAGTAACACTACTAAAGCTTTACATTTGATTCATCATTTGGTTCATCTTGATAGTCATGTTTATCCATCGGAGGTAGCGGCTATTTGTTCGCATATCAAAAGAATTATTGGAAAAGTGAAGAATTAGAGAAGAGGAGCATCCGTACTCACTCTTGTATTATTAGTACCGATTCTAGAGTACGAAACTTTTGACTTGCTTTCACTAATCGCATATCCTTCTTGAGGCATCTTGTCTAAGAATTGACACCTGCTGCCAGAATTATGGCTTATTGATCGTCTTGAATTTAAGAATGTAAAAAGTGTTCAAGTGGTGAAGTTCCGAAAAAGCCATTGGTGAGGACATTACGATGGGAGTCCTTTAAATCGTTCCCCATCTTCATTAAAGGCTCCGTTTGGCTTTTGGGTAAAAGGTTATGATTCATTCCGATAGTAAGTGTTTTAGAGGTGGAAAGTATTGGTTAGGAATTTTTGGTAACAAGGTCGGTCCTATGGGAGAATTGATCTGGTGGGTTCCTTGTTATCCAATCTCGGGCTTCTCAGTCTAGAAAAGGGAAAGCATAAAGCTTACACCGAGTGTTCGGAACAATTCTGGGATGTCTAAAAGTTGATGTGACCTTATTAAAAAATCGAAGGTGATTGTGGGATCTTGTCTACCCGTAAATTATTACTTTTGCACAAGATTGATTAGAAAAGGTTCTTAAGTCGTAATTTTAGCATTGATCGTTGAGAACAACTTATGCATCTTATAAACCTGCCGATAGGTGCTTGTAACATTTGGGCGCATCGTTCGAATTGTCGGCCATTGGAACTAACGTTTCTGTTCAACAATTGGTTCAACCGGTAGAACGAGTTGTTGTTGACGTCGTTTACGAGATGCGAACGGTTCGTGCGCATAAAAAGGAAATACTGAAATTAAAAAGCAAAACTTTACCTAATTTTTTTTTTTTTTTTTTTTTTTTTTTTTTTTTTTTTTCGGTTACACGAAAGAGACTTAAACCAAATAATCAACTACTTCACGGTAGCTCTTGAAAATTTCTTTTCAAGGTGAGCCGTACTTGGTAGAGACACAAAAGGTAAGTGTTAAATCTTTTTGATTACGAATTTGGGAACAAGTGCATGTTACACCGAAATTGAAATGATAATATCTAAATAGAAGATAGTATTTGTTGGTGTTCTGATTACAAACTTTGTTATTTTATTTCTTTTTTAAAGGAACAAGTTTTTTATTTTTTTGTGATTTTTATTTTTTCTTATCTTTTATTATATTTATAAAAAGAAAATGAAAATTTTTTTAATTTTTTTAATTTTGTTTTTTTTATTTATATATTTATTGGATTTTAAATAACTAGAATGAACTTTCGAGGAAGAAAGGATCTTCAAACCATATCGATAACAAAAAGTGTAATCAGTAGACACTAGTTCCCGGCCATCGGCGACAAAACTGATTGCAGTCTTACGTACCTATAAAATATATAATAAAAACACTACTTAGGTAAATTCCAACTATTCACCTTAAACTAAGGTAAAGAGTTAAAACTTACAAAAATAATATAATATATATAATATACGTATGTTTGACCGGGCAAGTATGATCACCCAGGTCGTTTCCACAATGGATAAGTGGAATTTGGAACAGCCACGTTTAGTTCGGTTCTCTGATTGAATGGTGCAATGATATTTTGGATAAGCTATAACTACTGAAATTAGAGCAACAAATAATTGACAATTAAGCAAATAAAACTAATTTTTAAATCCCTAAAAGTAAATACTAAAATTTCACTAAATAAAGAAAAGTTGCCGAAAATTATTAAAAATAATTGCCCTAATTTTTATCTTTTATAAAAGATTTAATTAAACTAATTAAAAACTTAAACCTAAATATTATTAAAACTTAATAAACCTAATTAAACTTAACTAAGGACTAATGTGCACAAAACCTAAGACGCTATCGGAGGGACTAACTGAAAAGCAATAAAAATCGAAAAGTTTACCCGTTTATACCCTGATGAATCTATCTCGACAACATAACCTAAGTCCAATTAGCTTTCGAAATTTTAAAGACGCTTAAAATGAAAAAATCAAAGAAGCAAAGTTGATTAAGGGAAGTTAGGGGGACATGATTAATAAGGTCTACTTTGGGCTGAAACTCTACAAATATGCTCTGATAGAGCTTATCTTAAGCTGTTACAGAAAGGAGGGCTTATCCCTTAGTTTTAGAAAAATAAAGCTATAAAAAAAACTCAAAACTAGATCAAAATGAAACAAGGACAAGATGTTTCTAAAGAGCTTATGATATGGCTTATCTATAAATGAAAAAGAATATCTAAACGCTTTAAACTACTTTATGCTACTGAAATTGATTCATGAAGTAAGCAAACTCAGGTAATATGCAAAGAAACTAAAGATCCAAGCATGATAAAAACTTTATAAGGCCAATTAGACTCTAAAATCTTTGACAACTAATGTTAATCTACCCTTACGCTATCTAATTAAGCTGTGAATATTCTTTACCCATAAGCATAAATTAACAAATTATATCTAAAAGATTCTAAGTACTGTTTTTGGCTTTTTAGCTTTTTGACATCAAAAATAAGCTAAGATAATAAGCTAGAAAATGAAATTAAAGACTTAAACTATATTAAGCTATATTAAAACTTAAATCCTACTGAATTTAATAAGCTAAATCTTTAAAATTACTTATCTAATTGAGGCTGAGAACACAGCAGTACTAACTAAGGTTAGTACTGGTAGTGTAAAAAGTTCAGCAGTACTTTCACTTGAAAGTACTGCTGGTGCAATTTTGACTTTTAAAAAACTAAATAAGCAACGAAATAAGCTAGAGAATAAAAACTAAATCTAAATAAGCTGAAACTAAACTTAATTCTATTGAGATTAAAGCTAACAGTACTAACTTGTGAAAGCAGTACTAACTTGGAGGTTAGTACTGGTAGTGTAAAGGCTCAGCAGTATTAACTTATGTTAATACTGTTAGTGCAAATTAAGAGTGCACTAAACCAAACACTCCTTAAAAACCATGACAGAATTTAAGAAAAGCTTTTAAGAGAAATCTAATGAACAAACACTTAATACCAGATAAAAACTAGCTTAAAACAAACTTATCAAATATGATTAAACAACTGAATAAGCAAAATTCTAAGATCTTAACTAATTAAACTAATATTTTTGGATTTTATGAGTTTTTATGACAGAAATTGATAACTAAAGATCTATAACTACTTAAGCAAAAACAGATTGAAGACAACAAATAATAAGTACTAGAAGTGACATTTAAAACTTTAATAAGCAAAAGATATAAGCAAATAAGCAAGGTTTAAGCATATAAACTAAAAACTAGCTAATTTAAAACTGAAATTTGTGAGATGAATGAAAATGAGAAACTTTACTTTAAACCTTTAGCTAAACAAAAGGAACTCTCTAAAGGCAGCTAATAGCTCTTCTAGCTTTGAAGAAGCTAGAGTATAAGTACTCTTTGGGATCTCTTCCAAGGTAAGATCCCCTTTCCAAAAGCTTAGATACAATTAGATCCATAATAGTTTAACTGATTTAAGGTTTAGATAAGGATAATACTGTATTCAAAACGCTCTATTTCAGCTTATAGACTGTAAGAGCTTAATATGAGTTATTGATGCACAAATTTGCTTATAAAGTGAGCGTTAATGACTTTAGTAATGAAAGATGGGGGGGGCTTATAGAGGGGAGATACAAAAATTAAAAAATTAAAAACGTATTTCATTAATGGAATAAGCTGATTACAATACTTGAAATGGAAATTAAGGTAGAGACAATAAAATTACGTATTTTGTAAAAACTAGATTAAAAAGAAAATTAAATTCGGATACTAAAAACTAGATTCTGTGTGTGTGAGAAGTGAGGTCTTTTTATAGTGCCCAGCTGAAGCTTCTAGGACTCTTGCCTTACTCTCACCAAAGCTTTCAATCTCTGCCATTTTTTTACTTCAATCATTTTGATCGATTTTGTGGGTCGTTGGTTCATTGTGTGGACCACCTGAGGATTGCCAGCGTGGCATTCATTTGATGTGGACGTTTTGGTTTTTTGTGTTAGGTTTTTGTGAGTGAATTTGCACAAAATCCCACAATAAACTTGTGCTTCTTTCTTTGATTTGTTGGCCTACTTGAGCTTGGGGCTAGGATAAGTATCTCTTGATTGACTAATTTGAGCGCTCTTTCATTTGGCTTGTGCTTCGCCTTTTGAATTTTTGTGAGTCCAGAACGCCCCTCTAGAATTTGACTTTTGCCTTTGTTTTACCTGAGGAGTGGTGTACTAATTGTGGGAACGACGGGATTTTTATTCTTTTTTTTTTAGTGAATTAGTTAAAAGGTGTTCCGCTCCTTTTTTGAAGTTAAAATGTTTGGATTCTTTGGGAAAAGATTTGCACTTTTGATCCTTGTCTTTCTTTTCATTTTCAAGTTTATAAATAACTTTGGAAATTGCAAGAATGGCCCTTGTAGATGAAGATTGGCTAAGGCTTTTGGATCTTTGGCTTCTTTTTGAACTCTTCTGATTCTCGTGTCCGGGCTTGCTTGCTTTTGATTGTTTTCTCGTGATTTTTGACTTATCCATACCTGCATACACAAAACATAAATACAAGCATATTTTTGCCATTTTTGGTCTGTTTTGGGTTTATTTGGGTTATTTTAGGTATAAATAGATATGTGTATTTTACACCTATCACTAACTTATTTGACTTTCGTTATTTTCATTTAGGATCATAGAACAAGATGCATTTCGATCCGAGAATGCCCCAAAAAGGATAAATTCATCGTTCCCAATTTTTTACTTGCTCCAAACCAAGCTTAAAACAAAATCACCATTAATTATGAGTTAAGATGCTAACACTACTCATATTTGCAACTTGTAAACTTTTCACTCCCTACAATTATTATATCTTAAGTGTATGTGCTATTTTGAATTTCAACTTTGGATCAATGTTTTGCAGAGATTCACTTGTTTTCATGTGTTTCACCCTATGTTGGAGAATAATGATGTTTGTTGTTGTGGCGAGATCTCCCATTGTAGCGACTTTCGTTCTCGGAAACATCCACCTTGCGGTTAAGTGACCAGGCTTTTAACACCTCACAGAGACTAGTATCGGGACTCACGGACCTTAGGTTTCAAAAACTCTCAGGTTTCCCGTATATACATAGCTTATAAAATAGAATAGTCAAAGTTCAAAAGCATATTTAAATTTAACAAAAAGAGATCTTTTATTTATTAATTCACACTTAATTTTAAATACTTATGCAATTGTAACCCTCGACCTTTTAGAAGGCTGCAACATCGGTTGTGAGCCGGCAAGATGCAGCAAACTTTTATCAGTCTCGGATTATTATTCTTACTATGGGCTTTCTTTAGAAGGCTGTAACATCGGTTGTGAGCCGGCAAGATACAACAAACTTTTATCAGCCCACAGTTTATATTTATTATATATAATTATTATTTTTTTAATTTTTTTTCCTTTTTTTTATTTTTTTTATATGACAAGACTTCTTTTTGAAAAATTTAAGTATAAATTTGAACTAAGGCTAAAGTTTTTGCTATATACTACATAAAAATTATTGATTTAAGTTTAATCTCCAAAAGTAGCACGTATATTAATCAGGTTAAGAGCTTATGGGAGAAAAAGCGACAAATTACACACATGAGCTCTTAAGATTTCTAAATAATCCTTTTTTAACATCCAACTCATACTTAACTCTATCATTTTTCGTTCTTCGCGAATATTCGCGAACACTTAGCCTAAACGTTAAGAAACAAGCTAGAGCTTAACACGCTCGATCGAGTCAAAATTTATTCTTATTCTACCCAGCAGGAAAGTTAAAATTGTGACAAAACACTTATTTTATTTTTTTTAATTTTAAAATTTTTTTCATTTTTTTTGAAATTTTGGTGGTAAAAACGGGATTACGTGAAAACAACTACTGCAGGCACAATCAAATCAAAGACCCCCCCATACTAGAATGAAACATTGTCCTTAATGTTTTACGAAGGGTCTCAACGTAAATCCTAAGCCGTTTATGAATTATGCTAGAGATAAACGTTAGTCGATAAGATTTGGATATTGGATTTCCCAAATGAAGCTGAGGATTTGAAGCTCTTGTGATCGAAGGACAAAACCGTGAGCACGAGAGGCTTCAGAATCCGGGCAATCCTGGACAATAAACCACAAAACACAAAACACGAATAATGGAAGAGGCGAGCCTCCGCACAACAACAAAAACACTTATTAGCAAATAGAAAGAAGATAGAATGGATAAGCATGGGTTGCCACCCACGAAGCGCCTTGTTTTTGTTAACCGAGTTACAAGCTCGACTCGACCCCGAATTCATTGGTCCATGGGGGAGCAAGTGGAAGATAAAATCTCCATCAGACTCTCATTCAAGTGGTTTGGATAAACATTGAATTTCATGAAAGTTCCACTCCGATGAGATACACCCGGCATAAAAGAATGATAAATGGAGATGTCGGGGTCAAAAATGGTATCTTCATTCCCACAAGAGAGAAGATATGGTGGAGTAACTGGATATGTGAGAAAAGGAAGAAAGATCCATACAATATAAGCGAAGAGAGGTTCACTTAAAAGTATGAAATCCAGATTAAGGGTGGGATGGGTGGGTAAAACATTAGGCACATGAACTCTTGGTTCTCTTGTTGGGAAAATATCTTCCACCACATCCATAGTAAGATTGCCCATCTCGGGCTCATTCTTAAAGCAGAAACAATCATACTCCGGTGGAGATATGATGTGAGCGAGTTCATCGGCAAACTCCTCATGATAAAAATCACTCCTATCGGTAGGAGGAAATGGATTGATCGAAAGATCAAAGATGAACGAATCATATTGAGAAAAATTAGCATGAGTAGTGGTACTGCCACTACTCTTTTCTTTAATATGATCGTCATCAGAATAGAAAGCTTCATAATCCAGAAGAGAATAATCAGAACGGGTAGTGGTACTGCCACTACTAATCTCTTCCAGATTAAAGCAGAAAGATTCGGTTAAAGAATTATCAAAGGTGTTAGTCTCCTCCAAGAAAAGGTTAAGAGATGTGGAGGAAGACTTGGTCATAACATCGGAAGATGGAGAAGGATTATCTTTTAATGCTTTGATGTTAGCAATAAGAAGATTGACATTCAACAATTTTTCACGAAGGATATCGTCTTTGATTGTTAGAAGAATATCGGTACCAATCCCTCCAACTTTCGAGATAACAATCTCCACCTCCTCTGAGTTGAAGATCTCAGCATCGGGAGGTGATGCATCGACATAATCGATGTTCTCATAAGAATCGTCATCACTCGAAGAATAATCATTATCGAAATTGATGGTAGTCTCAGAATGTTCTTTGAAAGCTTCAAGAGGGGTAGGATTGTTACAAAGAGGCACATCACACACACTGTCAGGAATACCCTCATACTCACTTGGGATTAAGACAAGGTTCTCGACACTAGACTTTATTACTTCGTCTGATTCCGTAGCCGAAATTGCGTCAAGATGCTCTTCCCCCATACTAAGAGAGTTAACGGGCTCCTTGGTTGATGAAACGGGAGTGATTGCAATGGTATAGTCATCGTCATCATCGTAGCAAATGGGAATCTTCCAATATCGATCTTTAGCCGCTTGCTCTTCCGCAATTCGCTTTTATTCTTTCTTCTTTTGCATATATTGACCAATCATATCACATATGGATGTCATTTGCTCCATAAGCTTGTTTTGAGAATTAAGAAACTCATTTTGAGCATTGAAAAGTCAATTTTGAACATTGGAGATTGGATGATTGACGGTATATTGCGGGGGTTGAAATTGGTTAAATCCAAAAGAATTATAATCATAGCAAGAATTTTGCTTATGATAATAGTGTTCATTCATTGGTTGACATTGAAAAGTCTCAAGAGGACCCCCGTAATTTTCACAACAAAGATATTGTTGTTGAAAATCTTGAAAATTTTCCAGGAAATTAAAGTCTTGATTGTAACACGGTTCCGGATAGATAAACAGAACTTGAGGTGTACAATAGTGACCATAACGAGCATCGTTCTCGCAAAATTCACAAGAGTACATAGGAGGTGGTGGAGGTGGGTTAAAAATGTTAGGAGAATTATCAACATAATTAGGTTTGGAATCATAAGTGAATGAATTCTCATCTCCGGAACAGGATGTCGGGTAAACACTTAGCAAAGTCTGTGGGAACTCATTAATGGTTTGATTGTTGCATGGTTTCGGTTTAGAGATAATCGAAACTTGTGGTAGACAATTATAACCCTAATGAGCACCTTTCTCACAAGATTCACAAGTACATCGTTGACAGAAGATATCGGCTAACAAATCACCACACTCATAACAACAATTATGGTTAATGTGTAGAGGACTTTGTGAAGAATTTACAACGGGGCCTTGTTTGACAACGAATGGCTCTTGATTAACAAAGTTAGTATCGTCATCGGATCACTTGGAAGTGTCTTGGATGTCTAGAAAAACTTCCTCCAATGTCTTCCGTATAAGAGCACATTGTTGACAATATAAACCATGAACCGGGTCTCCACAATCTAGACAAATTTTTTCAATTTTAAGGGGTTGTTGAGACAAGTCGGGTATGGGAACCAGAATCTTGTCTTCAAGACTCCCTTTTGAACAACCACAGTCTTTAGTGTGCAAATTTCCACAAGACGAACACTCTTTAATCGCGTAAAGGGGATTCAAACGACAATCGAGTGACGCCATAAGAATTAAACAATTGAGAGTTAAGAAAAGAATTAAATGGATAAGAAGAAAAAGAATATTATTTTTGGCTTTTCGAGTTTTTTAAGCAACATATTTTATTAACGGACAAAATGAGATAAGACAACTTAAACCAATAATCAACTCGTTTCACGGTAGCTCTCTAAAAGAAAAACGCACAAAGGAGCGGAGGAGCGGGAAAGCGCGAAGCTATTAAAAACCTTCTCCTTTCGGGTCGTAGTTCCTGCGGCGCCAAAAATTGTTCGTGAATGTTTTAGTATAAAACTACTACTAGCAAATTCAATGATAAAAGATTCGGAAGAGATATTTCCGGGTCGGTATGTCCCAACGAGGCTGTCAATTGAAATTTATCTCGGTTTGATGAGATATTTTGAATGATGGAGGAAAATGATATGATTATAACTAAAATTAAATAAAACTTAATTTAATCTACGGGAAAACAAGCAAAGGAAATGGGGATCTAAAAAAAACTACGGGAAACATAATTAATTATTGGGAAATCCTAAAATTAAATCTAAATTAAATACGGGGAACAGAATCAGGTATCGGGAAACCTAAATACTAAAAATTAAGAAAATAAATGATAAATTAAATTAAAAATCAAAATTAAATTCTAATTAACTTAATTTGAAAAATAAAAAAAACTAGAATAAAAACGGAGGTCGTTTGAATGTAAAACGAAAAGAAACGGTAAAACGCACCCGGTAAAACGGGTCTAAGACTGAAATTTAAGAAAAATAAAGCCTATACTAAATTTTATATTTTTCCTAGACACTAAATGACAAAAGAAAATTTTATAAAAAAGAAAAATATTTTTTTATTAATTTTTGAATTTTTTATGAATTTATAAAGATTAAAAACTAATTAAAACTAAGAAAATAGAAAAAGACAAAAAATAAAAGTTATAAAAATTCTGAAAAAATAAAATTAAATAAAGAAAAAGTTAACAATTCTAAAAATGTAAAAATGCCCAAATTTTACTGTTTATATAAAAAGTAATTAAACTAATTAAATTTTAACCTAATTTAATTATTTAAATTAAATAAAACTAACTGTGGTTAACCTAAGGGACTAACAGTGAAAGGACACAAGGACTAACGAAATAACAGGGTACTTAACAACAGGGACTAACAAAGGTAACTAGAAAACTAGAATTTACATAAATGGTCCCTGAAGTGGACCCCGATATGCAAGGTAGGTCCAACCAGCTTATTATCAAAAAGCTATAAAAGCAAAGTTGTTAAGGGGCTCAAGGGGAGTCTTTTTTGTAAAAGCACTTATGCTTTTTACTCACTAAATAAGCTAGAAAAGTGAGCTTTTGGACTGCAAAAGCTTAATAAGCTTATAAGCTTATTTTTCTTTCTTATTGAGATTTAAGCCAACTAAATAAGCTAAAACTTATGGGGGACAGTTAAATAGGGTAAGGGGAGTCCTAAATAAGCTAAGGTTTCTAGAATAAGCCCTAAAATAAGCTGGAAATGACTTAAGCTATAATGGCAGTTTTAAAAGAAAACAGAAAAAGGCCTACTTTAAGCCTAGTTTAAGCTACTCTAATAAGTAATCTAAATCAAATAAGCTGCTAAACCTAAGAGTGGGACCTATAAGCTACATGAAAAAACACTAAGAACCTAGGGCTTAGTTATGCAATAAGCTAGAAAAGGGGGCTGAATTTGGAGTCTAGCACCAGGGGAGCTCAAACAGTGAGCTTAAGGGCTTTTTGGGCTTATGAAAATAAGCACATCAGTGCTTTTTACCTAAAACCAATCACAAACAGATTAAAAAGGGTGGTCAATGAGCTTATTTTCAAAGTTTGAGAGCTTAGGGCCTAATTTTAACTGCTGATAATGGGGCTTAAAAATGGCTAATTTCAAAAATCATGCATACATACACACTTGACTTGGTTTTGGTACATTACAATGACAGGACAAATGGCCTTTGAAAAGAGCTAGAAACAATAACAACAAGCACAACAACAGTGTGCTTAAGCTGCATAAGCAGCTGGAATGGTTTAGCTCACTTTGGCTTATTGAAAATTTGACAGAATATAAAAGAAACCTTAAAAACTTATTTTTACACTAAAAATTATAGTTTAAATGATCTAATGAACCCCACACACTCAGCCAAGATTGGCTGAGTGCACTTGACCCATGCCAATCCCATATTGACCCATTTTAAGACTAAACCAAACACCCCCTTAATTTCTAAATTCGGGTTTTTAGCCCTTTTTAATGAAGTCAAGGCTTAGAGGATTAATCATAAGTGAAGTTTTAATACTTTTAACACATTTCTAAATAATTTGAACAGAATTAAACAACTTAATTTATACTTCAAATTTTGATAAATGCAATAACATAAAAAACTCTTATCTTTTATTGAAAATGCAGAATATTACAACATAAAGCTTTTAAATCAACTGAGTACAACAATTTTAAAGAAAACTTTAATTAAAATTAAACTAAGAAAAGTAAAAACAGGGATGATTGCTTCGGCTTGGTCTCTTTCCTTTTATAGAGGCTCAAATGACTTGGGACGAGCTTGTTGTGAGTGTACAATACTTCCCAAGCAATCCTAGCCTTTCATTGGCCTTATAGCATTCTCAGCCATTGATGGGGATCGTCGGGTTGAGTGATTTCCAAGTGGGAAGGGTTATAGGGGCAGGGTAAGGTGGGAAATGGTGAGGGGTGAGCTGTGAGTGTACTAGGGAAGTGGTATGGGCTAGAAACCGTGGGGGAGAGGTGGTATGGTTTTGGCGGGTAGGGTACAGGGTTGGTTGCAGGTTTAAACGAAAACCTTGGAAAAGATGCAAAAATGGTCCCTCAACTTTGGCTCTCTTTTCATTTCTTTTAAGCCGAAATTCAGTTATAACAAAGTTTGGAAAGTGACCAATTTGGTCCCTGTGGTTTTATAAAAAGAGAAATAAAGAAAGTTTTGGTAATTTGCAAAAATGGTCCCTGCGTTTTATAACTAAAAGAATAAAAGGGATTTTTGGAAAATTGCAATTTCAGCCCTTGTGTTTTATTTTTTTCATTTTTCTTTATAAAACAACTTTCAAACTTGGCATTTTTGGCCCTTTTCTTTATTTTTTTCATTTTTAATTATAAAACAAGGTTTTTAAAATTTACATTTTTGGTCCTTATGTTTTATAAAAAGGGTATTGGGCTTGTATTGGGCCCACTGGGTTTGGGTTTGGTTATTGGGCTTTTTCAAGCCCAATAAGATTATGAAGTGGGTTTTGTGTGTACAATGGCTGAGATTGGCTGTAACTGGGCTAGGATTGGGCCTTCAAAGTCTTCACAGTCTTTGTCAATTGCACACAAATGGGCTGTTGAAATTGATTGAGGGCCCATTTGGTCTTCACAGTCTTCATAATTATACTATTGGGCTTTCCCGGCCCATCAGATGGGTTAAGATTGCATCCAATAGTATTCTTCAGTTCCGGCTCCGGTTTGACTGCTGATTCTTCAGTATTGACTCTGACTTTGGCATTTTTGGACTTTGGCCTTGATTTTGCACAGTCT
The DNA here is from genome assembly GCA_026074375.1 of Tanacetum coccineum. Lineage (NCBI taxonomy): Eukaryota > Viridiplantae > Streptophyta > Magnoliopsida > Asterales > Asteraceae > Tanacetum > Tanacetum coccineum. The sequence continues at coordinate 47,471 of BQNB010008822.1, forward strand.
TTTCCATTCCATGCTCAGTTTTGTCATTTTGGCTTGGTTTTCTGTCTTTTTGATGATA
>BQNB010008822.1:47833-88663 GCA_026074375.1 Tanacetum coccineum
TTTTTTTGAACTTAAAGACTTTGGAAAAAGACTCTAAATGGCTTAATAACTTAAGCCAAAGTTGACCACATGCCCACAACCCATGACATTTCCATTTTGACCCATTTTGGGCTTAACCCAAACACCCCTTTAAGAGGGTTTTGAACATCTTAAAACTGCCTTAAGCTAACTTAAGGATAGGTAAATCAAAAACAGACAAAGAGAATCCCAAACAAGATCAAATAAGCATATATCATTGAGTAAAAGGCACTTAAGTACAAAGCTATGATAAGACAGATTTTTATATGAACTTGATAACTAGGAATTTCATTAAGTAAACATGATTACAAAAGCTTAAATGTGAAAGACAGAGTTTAGAAACATGATAAAAGACATTTTTAAAGTAAATTACAATTAAACTAAAAACTACTCCTACATACGGGTCTTCTCTGTCTTCATCTCTTTTTATAAGCAGCCCAAGCTTCAAGTTTTTGTGCTTGTTGTGTTTTTGTTGTGAGGAGAAACAAAATGCACCATCTGACCCTTCAAAATACTTGGCCCCCAATCAAAATGATCCAAACCCTTGATTCGCCTTGACCAATTAAAACCCCTAGGATTGCCAACGTGTTCATAAGCCCATGTGGGGGTGGGGTTTAAGGATGGTGAAGGTTTTGGAGTTTTGGGAACAGTAAACAAGGTGTATGAAAGTGACAGAGGTGGGGTTTTGTTTTTGGCGGGAATGGGTGGGAGAGAGATATACAGTGTATCTGTTTTAAGGGTGAAAGTATTGTGTGTTGTCACAATTGGTCCCTGAGGGTTGTATTGATTGTTGCATCACACGTCCTTGTATGTTTCACATTTGGTCCCTGGGGGTTATATTGGTTATCACACTGTTAAGTGATTTTGAAAAAGGTTGGGCCGGTTGGTTTAAATGGGTTTGGGCCGGGTAAGACTAATTATAAAGGATTTTGGGCTTTTAATGGATTTCGGGCTTTTAAGGTATAATAGTTAAAGTGGGCTGATCCGGGCCCACTAGGTGGGTACGGGTGGGCCCACTTTTGGTAATTAGGTTTTCGGGTTCGGTTTTTCGATGCCATTTCCAAAGCCGTATCTCGGGGTTGACTTTGACTTCGTCTTGACTTCAATAAATGCACAAACATTGTCGTGTTGATCTGGAAATGTCCATTTTAGCTCTGTTTTCAATCCTTTTGAACCCTTGGCCTCAGTTTTTCGCGCTCTTTCCAAATCCGCTTTCGGTTTTGTCCGGTTTGCCTTCGTTTTTGTCCTTTAGTGAATATCCGGTACCTGCACAGTACAAACACAAAAACAAGCATATTTATGGCATTTTATGTGCGTTTTTGGTCGTTTAGAGTCGATTTATTAGGTAAAAGGTATGTGTAATTACACACATACCACCCCCGTAGGGGTCCAAACAATCTTAAACATCAATCCTCAAGAAAACAAATCCATAACATACTTCAAAAGCAAGACCTCTCAAACATTATCCATACAAGATACACTTAAAGTCTGCTATCACACATCTCAACCTTAACGATCATTCCCTTCACCTGAAAATGATACTCGAAAATGTCAACAATAATGTTGGTGAAGTCGTAGGTTTGAAGGAAACCTAGTCGGTGTGCCAATATTTCAAACAGTTGACAATTGTACAGTATGACAGTGAATATATGCAAACAATCACAACCCATGACTTAGCATCTCCGTTAATCATGTACCAAGACCTAGCATCCCCGCTAGTCTTATCACCAGCGTGTACCAACGCTCTTGGGGTCGCAACTTCGAGGTTATACGCACCTAAAAGACTGGAGCATTTAGAATAGGGCAACCTTTCACAAACATAACAAATCCATGCTAATCACACACCTTGCCATGCACCTCGATGCATGCATGAACAATCATACCACATAATATTCACATAGCAGTCATAAGCACATAATTGTCCCAAAAACAAACCACATTTCGCATAGTTTAGAAAATCAATTCAAAACACATTTGAGTATCATTTTCCCCCAACGGAAAAGATTTAAAAAGTGGGGCTACGAGAACTCACCTCAAGCAAATGTCTCAACCAGCCAACTCAATATCACACAAGCAAATGCAACGACGTCCGAACACGACCTAGTCCAATTAATGTTCCACTTAGACATTTATTTCTAAAACAGTTTTTCCGGTTTGGTGCATAGTGGTCAGATGCGCGTTGTACGGTCACCCTAAACGTTTTCAGTGGTGTGATGGTTGATGACTTATCCTCAAAAATAACATACTTCAAACTCATACTTTAGTATAATATATATATATATATATATATATATACCTTGCTAATATAATAGATAAGTAATATGAGATAATAAATACTTATATGTATATATCGGTAAATCCATTCGGTACTATTAATTACCATTAATCAATCATTTATGTTATAAGAAACGAAACGTTTAATTATACTAAGCAATTTAGAAAAGTTTTAGAAAAAATATACTTTTCTTCTGTTAGTCTACATATTAAAATAATAAAATAATAATATTTTATTATTGAATCGAGAAATCACGGTTTGAGTAAAAATTCTAATTATAGACTTTTTTATGAAATTTCGACATGACCCGTACGTATATACAAAGTTTTCCAAGGTTCTTAAACCTTTATATTTCAAATGATTTTCCACAAATTCACCATTTCCCGAAAAAATACCAAAATCGTTTCTCGCAACGTTTACCAACGCGTATTTCTCCAAATCAACTTTCAATATCACTTTATAAGTATACTCCACTTTCTAAAAGTCTGTCAAAACTCTTAAAACAACTAGTTTACGCTTATTGGGCCTTAAGGCCCAATAAGGATCCACTAAGATATTCATATGTATAATATATATTTTAGGCCCAATACCAAAGCCCGTTAGAAAATATATAAGCCCCAAACACTACTAACAAAATAACCCGGACCACAATAAGCTCTTAATAAACCACGACTTAAAGAGGCTTATTGGGCCGTGAGCCTATAAGCTCCCAAAAACTATAATAAGCTTTTAAATAAGCTAATACGCTACGTAATACATTCGGTTATCAACATAAGCTATCAAAATAGTTCACAAATACACGACATACGAGGTAAATAACCAAAAACACTTATACTCATTACCTTGTGGTTTTTGAACCACAATAAGCCCGAAATAAGCTCAAAAATTGCTTAATATTAAGCCAAATAATCCAATATCCAAAATAAGCTACATAGCAAATAAATGTTTTTTAACCATCACAACACGACAATAATACTACAAAAACCCTTTCCCTTTTCTCTTGTTCGAACCCCAAACCGAACCCTTATCACCTTTCGCAACCTTTTCATTTTCGATTTTTAACAAACGCACCATACAACTAGCTTCTATGCATCATTTACTACACAAAAGTACAAGTTAAACGTAAATTTAGAAAACTTACAAAGAGGGTTTTGAAAAGCGAGAACGAACGCGAACCGACTTCCCAAACGTAGTTTAAACAATAACCCGGACACTAGAATCAACCCATGACTCCGCAAATCTTCATATTTTTTTATCAAATTTCAAAAATTATAAGTGTGTGTGTGTGTGCTTTGGCCGGACGCAAGAAAAGAAAGGAAGAGAGAAAAGTTTTAATATGAAAACATGAAATGTGTGTGTTGTGAGAAGAAAACAAGGTTTATAGTAATAAGGTTGGACCATCTAGCTAAAAAAGGCCTATTTGTTCTCTTCCCTTGTCTATAACCGGCCTTGGTATCCTAGGGGCTCGGGTGTCTTTGTTTTTGTGTCGGGTTCACTTAAAACTTAAAAACCTCGATCGTAAAATATTTCCCAGAGTTATTTAGCATTTTTATTCATTTTAAAAATACTTTTTCCATAACTTAGAGTATTTACACGACTTATTTCCATATTAAACTTCCCAAAAATCATTTTGAACATTATCGGACATGTCGGGACTTGTTTTCGGCATTTTACGCTATCCACGGGTCAAACCACCCGGAACACAATTAACATAATAATACCCTCTAAAAAGGATTATTATACACCATATAACCATAAACACCTCAATCACATAATTCCACCACCGTCAACACGGTACATGTTCTAACCAAATTGACAAAAGTCAAATAGTCAAAGGACTAAATTAGAACATTCAAAACTCATAAAAAAGGCAAGGGTTACATTCTACCCCCTTAAAAGAATTTCGCCCTCAAAATTTAGCTACTACCAGCACTAAACAAATGCGGATACTTAAGTTTCATCTGGTCCTCACGTTCCTACGTGAATTCAGGTCCACGTTTTGAATTCCACCGAACCTTGACAATGGCAATTCTACTCCGCTTAAGCTTCTTGAACTCTCTTTCTAAGATTTCCACAGGTTCTGCCACAAAATTCAACTTAGCACCTACTTGGATCTCGTCCAAGGGCACTTGCAGTGTTGGATCAGCCAAACACTTCTTAAGGTTCGACACGTGGAACGTGTCATGAACACCATTCAACTCCTCAAGTAGTCTAAGTCTATAGGCTACAAGATCTACCTTCTCAACGATCTCAAAAGGTCTAATAAATCTAGGTGCTAGTTTCCCCTTCTTCCCAAAGCGTATCACACCTTTCCAAGGCGATACTTTAAGCAAGACATAGTCACCTACACTGAACTCTAGAGGCTTCCTCCTCTTATCGACATAACTTTTCTTGTGATCACGCGCAGCCTTAAGTCTATCCTTAATCTACGAGATCTTCTCAGTGGGTTCTTGCACTAACTCAGGCCCTATCAATTGACCCTCTCCAACCTCTGCCTGCATAATCGGGGAACGACACTTTCTACCATACAAAGCCTCAAACGACGCACATCTCACACTAGAATGATAACTATTGTTATACGAAAACTCCACTAATGAAAGATGAACATCCCAACTTCCCCCGAAGTCAAGGACGCACACCCTAAGCATATCTTCTAAAGTCTGAATTGTTCGCTCACTCTGACCGTCGGTCTGAGGGTGGTAAGCCGTACTCATGTCTAAATGGGTTCCTAATGCCTCTTGCATTTACTGCCAAAACCTTGACGTAAATCGACTATCACAACCAGATATGATCGAGATCGGCACACCGTGTCTAGCAACAATCTCATTCATATAGATTCTAACTAGCCTATCCATCTTATAATCCTCACGCATAGGTAGAAAATGAGCAGACTTAGTCAATCGGTCCACAATGACCCAGATTGTGTCATGCCCAATACTAGTCCTCGGTAACTTCGTAACAAAATCTATTGCTATCCCCTCGCATTTCCATTCAGAAATCTCAGGTTGCTACAGTAAGCTAGACGGCCTCTAATGTTCAGCCTTAACCTTCAAACAAGTCAAACATCTACTAACATATACCACTATATCTTTCTACATTCCCGGCCACCAATACCTATCTCTAAGGTCATAATACATCTAATCGGCTCCTGGGTGTACATAGTACTTTGACTTATGGGCTCCATCCATTATCAAGGTTCTTACATCACCCTTCAAAGTGACCCATATTCGATCCAAGTAATACAATGCTCCATCATTCCTACGTTCTATCATCTCATCTAGTCCTCTCTGCAATCCCGTAAACTTATCAGATGCCTCTTTCTGAGCCGATAGTATCCTATCCTTGATACTCGACTGAAGGGTCATATTCATAGCTCTAATTCTCTAAGGTTTCTCTTTCTCTTTCCTACTCAGTGCATCAGCTACTACATTCGCCTTACTAGGGTGGTAGCGAATTTCGCAGTCATATTCACTAAAAATCTCTATCCAGCGACGCTGTCGCATGTTCAGTTCCTTCTGACTAAAGATATGCTAGAGACTCTTATGATAGGTATATATGACACTCTTTGTCCCATACAAATAATGTCTCTAAATCTTAAGTGCAAACACAACCGCACCCAGTTCCAAATCATGGGTGGTGTAATTCTTCTCATGGATTTTCAACTGTCTAGATGCATACACTATCACTTTACCTCGTTGCATCAACACACATCCTAATCCTAGGCCTGATGCATCATAATACACCACAAAATCTTCCAGACCATCGGGGAGAGCTAGAACAGGTGCATTACACAACTTATCCTTCAAAGTTCGAAATGCATTCTCCTGCTCCTCACCCCAATCGTAGGTCTTACTTTTCTGAGTTAAGATAGTAAGCGGCTTAGCTATCTTAGAAAAGTTCTCAATGAATCTACGATAATACTATGTAAATCTTAAGAATGAACAAACTTCAGACGGAGTTCTAGGGGCTTTCCAATTCTTTATACCTTCAATCTTACTAGGGTCTACATGAATACCATCTCTATTAATCACATGTCCAAGAAATTGTACTTCTTGCAACCAGAATTCACACTTGGAAAACTTATCATACAGTTTTTATTCCTTGATTAATTCTAAGATTAACCCTAAGTGCACTTCATGCTCTTCCCGAGTCTTAGAGTAAATCAAGATATCATCAATGAACACTATCACAAACTTGTCTAGATATGGCCTACATACTCGGTTCATCAGATCCATAAATACCGCTGGTGCGTTAGTCAGACCAAAGGGCATGACTGTGAACTCGAAATGTCCATAACGAGTTCTAAACGCGGTCTTTGGAATGTCATCCTCATCCACTCTCAGCTGATGGTATCCGGACCTAAGATCTATCTTAGAGAAATACTGCGATCCTTGTAACTGATCAAATAGGTCATCTATCCTAGGGAGTGGATAACGATTCTTAATGGTCAACTTGTTCAACTCTCTATAATCAATACACATTCTAAAGGATCTATCCTTCTTCTTAATAAATAATACCGGTGCTCCCTAAGGCGATGAGCTTGGTCGAATGAAACCCTTGTCCTAGAGTTCCTTGAGTTGACCCGACAACTCCTCCATTTCAGAAGGTGCCAATCGATAGGGAGATTTCGCGACCGTTATTGCTCTAGGGACTAGCTTAATCCGAAACTCGATTTCTCGAATAGGTGGTAATCCTGATAGGTCATCCGGAAATACCTCAGGAAAGTCTCTAACTACAACAATCTCCTCTTGTTTTTGTTCCTTGGCCTTAGCACTCATAACATGCCTCATTTTCTCCTCTGGACTTTCTCCTATAACTCTAAGTACTTTGCCGTTCGGTAGTGGTATTCTAACTACCTTCTCGTGACAAATTATCTCATCCTTATGGTTAGACAACCAATCCATGCCTATGATCACATCAAAATTCCCGCTTCCAAATGGTATCAAATTTATATCAAACACGTGACCTTCTATTTTTAGTTTGCATCCCTTAATGACCTTATCGATTTCTACTAGCTACTAGCTAGCAATCTCAATCTCATAACTAAATCCTAAAGCACTGGGATCCATGTAAAACCCCGTATTTAAGGTTACTACTATTTCCAATCTCATAATTATTTTATAAATCTTGAAGAGTTTACTTTTACATTTTAGTCGATTTTTATCAAAATCGTCGATTCTAAAATTTTTGCGAATCATATAATTGAAGTTTATTCGTTTTTAATGACCGAGAAATCAACGACTTCGTATTTTTGTCTTGAGAGCTTAATTATTTTATTTTTATATTTTCCAGCTTATTTCGTGTTTTTAGTCGAAACCGCGTTGAAATTTTGTTTTAGTAACTTGTGATGCGTTAAATAACTAATCGGGCCGGACCTTAAGTATCATAAACTAGATAACAAGAATTAGGCCAAGCCCACTCCCTTCCCCCTCCTTTTTGTACGTCGACCAGCCAAACAAGCCCCCATTTTTATTTTATTTTTAGCAACTAGAATTATATAAGGACACTTATTCATGTTTTAAAAACACAGTATAAAATTTTCTCCTCATTCCTTACACACACAAGAAAACAAATGACTCTCTCCTCCCTCTACCCACCATGTGTTCAACGTCCCAACCCAACCCCAATTCATCATCACCAAAAATTTAATTAATCACATCCATCTACTCAAAAATCATTCCTACATAAAGCCCCATCAATCATTTCCACTAAAATCCACCATGCATCAAGATTGATGATTTCTTGATTTTCAATAGATTTTTTATTCTTGGGTTTTTGATTAAATTAAGTGCAACAAGATTATCAAGGGGTTAATTATAAGGGTTTTTAAGCAAGTTTGGGTGAAGTAAAAGTTGATTTGGGTCTTGTTCTTGGTCCTCCTAACCCACGGCAGCAAACACACCCTTATTAGTGTTTGATTTTTATCTTCCTTTCTATTACATTGTAAGCCCTTTTTATTTCCTTCTTGATTGGTTTTACATATATGTAAGCATGCATGTTCTTATTGTATTTGATCTTGGTTTGATCATGTACTTGAGGTTTAATGATTATGAAATATGTTTATAAGTTATGTTTTGGCATTGCATTGGATTAATTGGTAATTTGGATGAGTTTTGGATTGGTTTAGAGGTAGAATATAAGAACAGTCTTAGATCAGTAGGTAAACGTGAGTTTTTCTAAACATTTTTGGCCTGGAGCCTATCATTAAATTACATGGTTGGATAGATATAGTTCTAAGCTTCATGTGGCGAATTGAATGGTTTATCAACTCCTCCAGATGAGGGAGTTATGGCCAAATTAGTAAACATTTAACTTAAACATGAGCGGTGGTTTTAACCCTTACGGATAAACGGTTTGGGAAATACGCCAAAATTAGTGTTTGGTGGGAAAACTCGGGACTGTTGCAGACCAGCAGTATAAAAAGGTTAATTGCAGCAAAATTTTGGCCTGAGAAGGTCTGGATTATTCTATGGGGTTGTATAAATAAGTTCAAGGTACATGTGTCGAATTTGATAGGGCGATATCTCCTCCGGATGAGTGAGATATGGCCATTTTACGGAAACTAGATGATTCTGGAACATCGATTGGAAAACAAGTTAAACTCCAGGTTAAATCTCTTAAATATGGGAAGGGAAAGTTGATATCAGTAGTAGACTCATACACCTAACATCTCCAAGTGGATTCACTTTAATAGCTATCACGGTTTAGGATTTATGGCTGTTTTCGTAAGAGGTTTCAGTTTTGGAATAATTCTAGTTTGGGTAGTCAAGCACTAAAATGTCATTTCCCATGGCTTGGAAACTAATTAGATGATAAGGCCTTACATTCTGGAAACTAGACTCAAAGGTCTTTTCAGGGGTGAAATTCTCGTAATCATTTCCATTACGGATTAAGAGATATGGATCCATTAAGTCGGGTTAAATCCAGAATCTAGAATTTTATGTCTTTTCATGAAATATAAAAAGTATAAAAACACATTATTAAAACAAAAGTTAATAAGAGAAACTTAGTAGGTTTTTAATTAGATATATACGCAGGTTGTATACTAATTAAGAGATGAAAATACTTTGGTTAAGTCACTGTGCAATGCAGTGCATATCTTGAAGACATATCTCGTGATCATGTGATTATTTTTGCGTATTGACTTCTTTTATTATACTAAGACGCATCACGCCTTTTAGGTGGTGCTTAGGCGTACTTTTCTCTCATCCGAAGATTCATCTACTTCTGATACTTTGCCTTCCAGAGGTGAGTTCAATAGCCCCACCTTTCCTCTTTCAATGGTTTTCATAAACGGTTTTCGGGGTGAGAATACATGCTCGTTTACTAAGCAAATTTATTGATTTCTACTACTTAAGTCCATTAACATGCCTAATTTTACTAAAGTTTTTACTTGGCTTCAACCATGAATTTAATACATGGTTGTTTACTCTAGAATTTTAGCTGTAAGTTGTACTCATGTCTAAACGGGTTCATAATGCCTCTTGCATTGATTGCTAAAACCTTGATGAAAATTGACTATCATGATCAATATGATCAAGATCGGCATACCATGCCTAGCAAAAATCTCATTCAGATATAGTTTAGCTAACCTATCCATCTTATAATCCTCACACATAGGTAGAAAATGAGTAGACTTAGTCAATCGGTCCACATTTCCATTAGGCAATCTTAGGTTGCTGTAGTAATCCAAACGGCCTCGGACGTTCAGCCTTAACCTTCAAACAAGTCAAACATCTACTAACATATACTGATATATCTTTCTTCATTCCCGACCACCAATACCTATCTCTAAGATCATAATACATCTTATTATCTCCTGGGTTTATAGAGTACTTTGACTTATGGGCTTCATCCATTACCAGGGTTCTCACATCACCCATCAAAGGAACCCATATTCGATCTAGGTAATACAACACTCCATCATTCCTATGTTCTATCATCTCATCTAGTCCTTTTTGCAATCTTGCAGACTCATCAGATGCCTCTTCCTGAGTCGCTAGTATCTTACCCTTGATACTCGACTGAAGGGTCATATTCATAGCTTGAACTCTCTTAGGTTTCACTCTCTCTTTACTACTCAGTGCATTAGCTACTACGTTTACCTTACCAGGGTGGTAGCGAATTTCACAGTCATAGTCACTGAACAACTTTATCTAGCGACGTTGATGCATGTTCAATTCCTTTTGACTAAATATATGTTGGAGACTCTTATGATCAGTATATATGACACTCTTTGTCCCATACAAATAGTGTCTCTAAATCTTAAGTGCAAACACAACCGCACCTGGCTCCAAATCATGGGTGGTGTAGTTCTTCTCATGGATTTTCAACTGTCTAGATGCATACGCTATCACTTTACCTCTTTGCATTAATACACATCCTAATCCTAGACCTGATGCATCACAATACACTATAAAATCTTTTTGACCATCAGAAAGAGCTAGAACATGTGCATTACATGTTCTCCTACTCCTCGGTCCATCAGATCCATAAATACCGCTGGTGCATTAGTCAGACCAAAGGGCATTACTGTGAACTTAAAATGTATATAAAAAGTTCTAAACACGGTCTTTGGAATGTCATTCTCATGCACTCTCAGCTGGTGGTATCAGGACCTAAGATCTATCTTAGAGAAGTAATGTAATCCTTGCAATTGATCAAATAGGTCATCTATCCTAGGGAGTGGATAACGATTCTTAATGGTCAACTTGTTCAACTCTCTATAATCAATACACATTCTAAAGGATCTATCCTTCTTCTTAATAAATAATACCGGTGCTCCCTAAGGCGATGAGCTTGGTCGAATGAAACCCTTGTCCTAGAGTTCCTTGAGTTGACCCGACAACTCCTCCATTTCAGAAGGTGCCAATCGATAGGGAGATTTCGCGACCGTTATTGCTCTAGGGACTAGCTTAATCCGAAACTCGATTTCTCGAATAGGTGGTAATCCTGATAGGTCATCCGGAAATACCTCAGGAAAGTCTCTAACTACAACAATCTCCTCTTGTTTTTGTTCCTTGGCCTTAGCACTCATAACATGCCTCATTTTCTCCTCTGGACTTTCTCCTATAACTCTAAGTACTTTGCCGTTCGGTAGTGGTATTCTAACTACCTTCTCGTGACAAATTATCTCATCCTTATGGTTAGACAACCAATCCATGCCTATGATCACATCAAAACTCCCGCTTCCAAATGGTATCAAATTTATATCAAACACGTGACCTTCTATTTTTAGTTTGCATCCCTTAATGACCTTATCGATTTCTACTAGCTACCAGCTAGCAATCTCAATCTCATAACTAAATCCTAAAGCACTGGGATCCATGTAAAACCCCGTATTTAAGGTTACTACTATTTCCAATCTCATAATTATTTTATAAATCTTGAAGAGTTTACTTTTACATTTTAGTCGATTTTTATCAAAATCGTCGATTCTAAAATTTTTGCGAATCATATAATTGAAGTTTATTCGTTTTTAACGACCGAGAAATCAACGACTTCGTATTTTTGTCTTGAGAGCTTAATTATTTTATTTTTATATTTTCCAGCTTATTTCGTGTTTTTAGTCGAAACCGCATTGAAATTTTGTTTTAGTAACTTGTGATGCGTTAAATAACTAATCGGGCCGGACCTTAAGTATCATAAACTAGATAACAAGAATTAGGCCAAGCCCACTCCCTTCCCCCTCCTTTTTGTACGTCGACCAGCCAAACAAGCCCCCATTTTTATTTTATTCTTAGCAACTAGAATTATATAAGGACACTTATTCGTGTTTTAAAAACACAGTATAAAATTTTCTCCTCATTCCTTACACACACAAGGAAACCATCGGTCTCCCCCTCCCTCTCTTCTTCACTGTTCGAACCAAACAACCATTAAACCTCCATCATCACCACTAAAACCCTACCAAATCTCTTCCTTTTCATACCAAATCACATATAAATTAACCCTTAACAATCCCCCATTACTAAAAGTCACCATGCACGTGTTTAAGCTCAAGGGTTATATGGGTTTGATTTAGTGGTTACAATGTAGATTTGAAGCAAACAAAGTTAAGGTTTGATATGATTGGGGTGTTTTGATTCAGCGGCCAAGAACCAACCCACCATAGGGTTGTGTTCTATCCATCTTTTGTTCATCCCATTGTGTTGTAAGTAATTTTCTTAAAAACTCCCTTATGTTGGTTTAATCATTCATGAGTCCGTATGTTGATTTTTGGAGTTTATAATGAACATGCATGTTATAGTGATGATTAATCTTAGGTTTGATCATGCAAATCATGTATTGCATATAATTGGATAGTTTATTAAGATGTGATTGGCATTGCTTTTGATTAATTAGTGATTTGGATGAGTTTTGGATTGATTTAGAAGTAGAATTTAGGAGCAATTTTAGACCAGAAGGTAAACGTGGATTTTTCTAAATATTTGTGGCTTGGAGCCTATCATTAAATTACATGGTTAGATATATATAGTTCTAAGCTTCATGTGGCGAATTGGATGGTTTATCAACTCCTCCGGATGAGGGAGTTATGGCCAAATTACTAAAACTAGTCAAAATCCGAGTCTCGGACTTCTTTGGGTGAAAAGTCCAAAAATTTGTACTATAACATATAAATATGCAAAACTGTAGGTGATAGGTAAACATTTAACTTAAACATGAGCGGTGGTTTTAGCCCTTACGGATAAACGGTTTGGGAAATACGCCAAAATTAGTGTTTGGTGGGAAAACTCGGGACTGTTGCAGACCAGCAGTATAAAAGGGTTAATTGCAGCAAACTTTTGGCCTGGATTATTTGATAGGGTTGTAGAAATAAGTTCAAGGTACATGTGTCGAATTGGATAGGGCGATATCTCCTCCGGATGAGTGAGATATGGCCATTTTACGGAAACTAGACGATTCTGGAACATCGTTTGGAAAACAAGTTAAACTCCAGGTTAACTCTCTTAAATGTGGGAAGGGAAAGTTGATCTCAGTAGTAGACTCATACACCTAACATCTCCAAGTGGATTCAATTTAATAGCTATCACAGTTTAGGATTTATGGCCGTTTCCGTAAGAGGTTTCAGTTTTGGAATAATTCTGGTTTGGGTAGTCAGGCACTAAAATGTCATTTCCCATGGCTTGGAAACTAATTAGATGATGAGGCCTTACATTCTGGAAACTAGACTCAAAGGTATTTTCAGGGGTGAAAGCCTCGTATTCATAGCCTTTACGGATTAGGAGATATGGATCTAGTAAGTCGAGTTAAATCCAGAATCTAGAATTTTACGTCTTTTAATGAAATATAAAAAGTATAGAAACACATTATTAAAACAAAAGTTAAGAAGCGGAACTTAGTAGGTGTTTAATTATATATATACTCAGGTTGTATACTAATTAAGAGATGAAAATACTTTGGTTAAATCACTGTGCAGTGCCGTGCATATCTTGAAGACATATCTCGTGATCATGTGATTATTTTTGCGTATTGACTTCTTTTATTATACTAAGACGTGTCACGCCTTTTAGGTGGTGCTTAGGCGTACTTTTCTCTCATCTGAAGATTCATCTACTTCTGATCTCTTTGCTCTTGCGGTGAGTTCATAGCCCCACCTTTTCTCTTTCAATGGTTTTCATGAACGGTTTTCGGGGTGAGAATACATGCTCGTTTAGTAAGCAAATTTATTAATTTCTACTACTTAAGTGTTACATGACTAATTTTACTAAAGTTTTTACTTGCTTACTACATGACTTTTAATACATAGTTGTTTACTCATAAATTTACTAAAGCTTGATTTGCTTACTACATGATTTGAGATCACTGAATTCCTATATATGAAAACTGAGGATTTTGAACACATTACTTGTTTTACATTGGACACAAGTGCTTTCAATTGTATGTTATTCCTGATCATATTATTGCCTAAGTACCCTTTGCCATTAAGTCCCCTTTTCTATCATGAACCGTTAATTACTAGCTGGGTAAACGCGAGTGTTATGGATAGATCTATCGGGATTGAAAATCCCCGTCTGAGCTATTGTTTCTAGATAACCATTGACGCATTTAACATTTGAGGTATTTCGTAGGATGTTTGGCAGCATTTGTATTTCTTTTGGGGAACAAACCTCGAGTACTGGTTTGATTACATTTCATTACATGTTAAGGTTCGGTGTCATGAGCTTAGTGCAATAATACATGTTTTGGACTACAGAATTTGTTTCGTAGTTTACTATTACCTAATTCTTATGGTCCACTACTAAACATTTCTTGATTTATAGAATCACTACTTGGATTTCAGAAATAATACTTTGAAATGCCGTAACGCTACTTTTCTTACTAAAATATTAATTGAATTATTTCAATAATGCTTTTACTTAAACCTATGAATTCACCAACATTATTGTTGACATTTTGCATGTATTTTCTCAGGTTATTATTTTGCTAGCTGAGCATTGGGAGCATTTGGATGCGCGGATATCAAAATTTTAAAGGCTTGGTTTTCTTTACATTCGATAATTATTTATCTTTAAATATACAAATGAGTCATGTTTAAACTCTTGTAACTTTTGTTAAAAAGGAAATTATTGGGACCTGAATTTACTCTGATTTATTTAAATCGAATGTGATATTTTATTAAACGTCTCTTTTGATGTCGTTTTCTATAACTTGTGTGTATGAACTATGAAGTAGTACCCCAAGTGGTATTCCCCTGTGTTGTTGAAATTTTGGGGGTGTTATAGAATGGTATCAGAGCACTGATTATAGAAAACTAGGTCGTTTTTAAAACCTAAACTATATCCGTTTTTCGAAAAATTTTAAGAGTCATTCATCATTGTTCGATATCCGCGCTTGCTTGCTTTCAGGTAACTTATATGCTCTCTTTTGCATCTCTATTGCTATTACATTAATAATTAGTATATAATACTTAGTTATGATTTCACCCTCCTACATCTATCTCATGAAGTCATACTATTTGCCTTATATCGGTCGGTTATATATTGATCACTCCGATTATCGCGTACTTCCTGTTTTCTTATTTTCTTCCTCTAACATTAATACTAGTAACATATAAGGATACCCGTACGTATATGAGCTACCTACTTTTAATCTCTTATGCTCATCTTATGGATTGCCGTCTATTTATATAGAAGTGATTTGTGTGAGTTTAACTATTTACGGTCGCTGCGCCTTGGTGTTATGGCTAACGTATGATTAGAATTTGGATCGTTGGTACGCCTACCTGCATATTGTGTATAATTTAGCGATGCTTTTCAATCAAGCTTGGTTTGATGCCAGTGCTAACCGAAGCCTAAGTGTGAAATCGTCTACGTAATAATAATTACTTACATATGTGTATAGTACTATAGTACGTCTTAATGAGTTCGTTTACTACAATATATTGTGAGCGATGCGATTATCTCTGAAACATTTACGCGACCTTACTTTATTTCCTTTTGATGATATTGACATTCGGCGTAGTTTGTCAATTCCGCTAGTTATTTTATCATTCGACTTCGAGTTTGAACACTCTCCTTATGCTTTTGAATCGCATATGTTGTTTCGTAATCTATCAGTTTGAAGTCTTCCATTCGATGGGAGTACTACTTTACCTTGTCACCTCGGATCGTGCCGCCTTTTGGCACTCGACGTTGGAACGCGATTGACTAACATCTTATTATTCTTCTCGTTACTTCTTATGATTTTGAAGAATCATGCCATCAAGGAGACACTCCTTTTTACATAATGTAGCATTTGATCTTGTTGTGATATTTTGTTTTGTGTCGGCCATACTTAAGTAGGATGATTTATAATCATCTTATTGAAATGAATTGGGACGCTTCTTCATTTGAATAAGGAAATTATAAACCGCCGAACCATAAGTTCATAATTCTTTACTTACATGGATTGGGACGCCTCTTTATGTAAGTGACGAATTGTGAATGAGTGGGCTTATGTGTATTCGACATAGCGTGCGTTCGTCCGTACGAATCATTCTTTGGGCTATGAACTTCTTTTGACTCGTAATTTGTTATATGAATTTTTCCGAATGTGTAACGACATCCGCGAACTTGATAAGCTAATAGTAATGAACCATTAACCGCTTCCAAGAATTGACGACTTGTTAAATTCTTTGTTTCTAATAGCTTTTCTTTGATCCATATATTTTATCCTCCCTTTTAAAGAATTCTCATGACATTTAATCCGTTTGCTCATGTTCATTGCATATATTTGATGCTTTGACTTTTTTTCATTCAATTTTGGCTGGAAACCTCGACGAGGACCTAAGCATTTCATCATCTCTTCATAAGTAAACCGTAGACGATTAAGGTGAATTGAGCACCGGGACGGAGTTCCCCTAAGGAGGAGAGGATGTAAAACCATGTATTTAAGGTTACTACTATTTCCAGGCTCATAATTATTTTATAAATCTTGAAGAGTTTACTTTTACATTTTTGTCGATTTTTATTAAAATCGTTGATTCTAAAATTTTCGCGAATCATATAATTGAAGTTTATCCGTTTTTAACGATCGAGAAATCAACGACTCCGTATTTTAGTCTCGAGAGCTTAATTATTTTATTTTTATATTTTCCAGCTTATTTCGTGTTTTAATTCAAAACCGCGTCGAAATTTCATTTTAGTAACTTGTGATGCGTTAAATAACTAATCGGGCCAGACCTTAAGTATCATAAACTAGATAACAAGAATTCGGCCAAGCCCACTCCCTTCCCCTTCCTTTTTGTACGTCGACCAGCCAAACAAGCCCCCCTTTTTATTTTATTTTTAGCAACTAGAATTATATAAGGACACTTATTCATGTTTTAAAAATACAGTATAAAATTTTCTCCTCATTCCTTACACACACAAGGAAACCATGGGTCTCCCCCTCCCTCTCTTCTTCTCTGTTCGAACCAAACAACCATTAAACCTCCATCATCACCACTAAAACTCAACCAAATCTCTTCCTTTTCATACCAAATCACATATAAATTAACCCTTAACAATCCACCATTACTAAAAGTCACCATGCATGAGTTTTAGAAAATCTTGATTTTTGAAGACTTTGGAGTATTTAAGGTTTTGAGTTGATTAAAGGCTTCAAGGTTTGATAATAAGTGGTTACAAGTAAGATTTGAAGCAACAAAAGTTAGTGTTTGGTATATTGGGGTGTTTGATTCCTCGGCCAAGAACACAACCCACATTCAGTTTGTTTTCTATCATCTTTGTTCTACCCCATTGTGTTGTAAGTGATTTTCTTAAACTCCCTTATGTTGGTTTAATCATTCTTTGAGTACATATGTTGATTTTTCTAGTTTATGAACATGCATGTTACTAGTATGATAATCTTGGTTTGATCATGAACATCATTTATTGATGATTGGGATATGTTTATAAGATGTGTATTGGTGTTGCTTTTGATTAATTAGTGATTTCGATGAGTTTTAGATTGGTTTGGAAGTAGAATTTAAGGGCAGTTTTAGACCAGAAGGTAAACGTGGATTTTTCTAAATATTTTTGGCATGGAGCCTATCATTTAATTACATGGTTGTATAGATTTAGTTCTAAGCTTCATGTGGAAAATTGGATGGTTTATCAACTCCTCCGGATGAAGGAGTTATGACCAAATTACTAAAACTAGTCAAAATTCGAGTCTCGGACTTCTTTGGGTGAAAAGTCTAAAAAATTGTACTATAACATATAAATATACAAAACTGTAGGTGATAGGTAAACATTTAACTTAAACATGAGCGGTGGTTTTAACCCTTACGGATAAACGGTTTGGTAAATACGCCAAAATTAGTGTTTGGTGGAAAACTCAGGACTGTTGCAGACCAGCAGTATAAAAGGGTTAATTGCAACAAAATTTTGGCCTGAGAAGGTCTGGATTATTTTAAGGGTTGTAGAAATAAGTTCAAGGTACATGTGTCGAATTGTATAGGGAGATATCTTCTCCGGATGAGTGAGATATGGCCATTTTACAGAAACTAGACGATTCTGGAACATCGTTTGGAAAACAATTTAAACTCCAGGTTAACTCTCTTAAATGTGGGAAGGGAAAGTTGATCTCAGTAGTAGACTCATACACCTAACATCTCCAAGTGGATTCACTTTAATAGCTATCACGGTTTAGGATTTATGGCCGTTTCCGTAAGAGGTTTTAGTTTTGGAATAACTCTTATTTGGGTAGTCAGGCACTAAAATGTCATTTCTCATGGCTTGGAAACTAATTAGATGATGAGGCCTTACATTCTTGAAACTAGACTCAAAGGTCTTTTCAGGGGTGAAAGCCTCGTATTCATAGCCTTTACGGATTAGGAGATATGGATCCATTAAGTCGGGTTAACTCCAGAATCTGGAATTTTACGTCTTTACATGAAATATAAAAAGTATAAAAACACATTATTAAAACAAAAGTTAATAAGAAAAACTTAGTAGGTGTTTAATTAGATATATACTCAGGTTGTATACTAATTAAGAGATGAAAATACTTTGGTTAAATCACTGTCCAATGTCGTGCATATCTTGAAGACATATCTCGTGATCATGTGATTATTTTTGCGTATTGACTTCTTTTATTATACTAAGACGCGTCACGCCTTTTAGGTGGTGCTTAGGCGTACTTTTTTCTCATCCAAAGATTCATCTACTTCTGATCTCTTTGCTCTAGCGGTGAGTTCATAGCACCACCTTTTCTCTTTCAATGGTTTTCATAAACGGTTTTCGGGGTGAGAATACATGCTCGTTTACTAAGCAAATTTATTGATTTCTACTACTTAAGTGTTACATGACTAATTTTACTAAAGCTTTTACTTGCTTACTACGTGACTTTTAATACATAGTTTTTTACTCATGAATTTACTAAAGCTTGATTTGCTTACTACATGATTTGAGATCACTGAATTCCTATATATGAAAACTAAGAGTTTTGAACACATTACTTGTTTTACATTGGACACAAGTGCTTTCAATTGTATGCTATTCCTGATCATATTATTGCCTAAGTACCCTTTGCCATTAAGTCCCCTTTTCTATCATGAACCGTTAATTACTAGCTGGGTAAACGCGAGTGTTGTGGATAGATCTATCGGGATTGACAATCCCCGTATGAGCTGTTGTTTCTAGATAACCATTGACACATTTAACATTTATGGTATTTCGTAGGATGTTTGGCAGCATTTGTATTTCTTTTGGGGCACAAACCTCGAGCACTGGTTTAATTACATTTCATTACATGTTAAGGTTCGGTGTCATGAGCTTAGTGCAATAATACATGTTTTGGACTACTGAATTTGTTTCGTAGTCTACTATTACCTAATTCTTGTGGTCCACTACTAAACATTTCTTGATTTATTGAATCACTACTTGGATTTCAGAAATAATACTTTGAAATGTTGTAACGCTACTTTTCTTACTGAAATATTAATTGAATTATTTTAATAATGCTTTTACTTAAACCTATGAATTCACTAACATTATTGTTGACATTTTGCATGTATTTTCTCAGGTTATTATTTTGCTAGCTGAGCATTGGGAGCATTTGGATGCGCGGATATCAAAACTTTAAAGGCTTGGTTTTCTTTACATTCGATAATCATTTATCTTTAAATATACAAATAAGTCATGTTTAAACTCTTGTAACTTTTGTTAAAAAGGAAATTATTGGGACTTGAATTTACTCTGATTTATTTAAATCGAATGTGATATTTTATTAAACGTCTCTTTTGAGGTCGTTTTCTGTAACTTGTGTGTATGAACTATGAAGTAGCACCCCAAGTGGTATTCCGCTGCGTTGTTGAAATTTTAGGGGTGTTACAGAGTGATATCAGAGAATTGGTTATAGAGAACTAGGTCGTTTTCAAAATCTAAACTATAACCGTTTTTTAAAATTTTTTAAGAGTCATTCACCATTGTTCAATATCCGTGCGCGCTTGCTTCTAGGTAACTTATATGCTCTCTTTTGCATCCCTATTGCTATTATATTAATAATTAGTATATAATACTTGGTTATGATTTCACACTCTTACGTCTATCTTATGACGTCATACTATTTGCCTTATATCGGTCGGTTATATATTGACCACTTTGATTATCACGTACTTTTTGTTTTCTTATTTTTTCCCTCGAACATCAATACTAGTATCATATAAGGATACCCGTACGTATATGAGCTACCTTCTTTTAATCTTTTATGCTCATCTTATGTATTGCCGTCAATTTATATAGAAGTTATTTGTGTGAGTTTAACTATTTACGGTCGCTGTGTCGCCTTGGTGTTAATGGATAACGTATGATTAGAATTTGGAGCGCGGGTATGCCTACCTACATATTGTGTATAATTTAGTGATGCTTTTCAATCAAGCTTGGTTTGATGCCAGTGCTAAACGAATCCTAAGTGTGAAATCATCTACGTAATAAAAATTACTTACATTTGTGTATAGTACTATAGTACGTCTTAATGAGTTCGTTTACTATAATATATTGTGAGCGATGCGATTATCTCCGAAATATTTACGCGACCTTACTTTATTTCCTTTTAATGATTTGACATTCGGCGTAGTTTGTCAATTCCGCTAGTTATTTTATCATTCGACTTTGAGTTTGAACACTCTCCTTATGCTTTTGAATCGCATATGTTGTTTCGTAATCTATCAGTTTGAAGTCTTCCATTCGATGGAAGTACTACTTTACCTTGTCACCTCGGATCGTGCCGCCTTTTGGCACTCGACGTTGGAACGCGATTGACTAACATCTTATTATTCTTCTCGTTACTTCTTATGATTTTGAAGAATCATGCCATCAAGGAGACACTCCTTTTTACATAATGTAACATTTGATCTTGTGTGATATTTTGTTTTGTGTCGGCCATACTTAAGTAGGATGATTTATAATCATCTTATTGAAATGAATTGAGACGCTTCTTCATTTGAATAAGGAAATTATAAACCGCCGAACCATAAGTTCATAATTCTTACTTACATGGATTGGGACGCCTCTTTATGTAAGTGACGAATTGTAAATGAGTGGGCTTATGTGTATACGACATAGCGTGCGTTCGTCCGTACGAATCATTCTTTGGGCTATGAACTTCTTTCGACTCGTAATTTGTTATATGAATTTTTCCGAATGTGTATCGACCTCCGCGAACTTGATAAGCTAATAGTAATGAACCATTAACCGCTTCTAAGAATTGACGACTTGTTAAATTCTTCGTTTCCAATGGCTTTTCTTTGAGCCATATATTTTATCCTCCCTTTTAAAGAATTCTCACGACATTTAATCCGTTTGCTCATGTCCATTGCATATATTTGATGCTTTGACTTTTGTTCATTCAATTTTCGTTGGAAACCTCGACGAGGACCTGAGCATTTCCTCATCTCTTCATAAGTAAACCGTAGACGATTAAGGCGAATTGAGCACCGAGACGGCGCTCCCCTAAGGAGGGGAGAATGTAAAACCCCGTATTTAAGGTTACTACTATTTCCAATCTCATAATTATTTTATAAATCTTGAAGAGTTTACTTTTACATTTAATCGATTTTTATCAAAATCGTCGATTCTAAAATCTTCGTGAATCATATAATTGAAGTTTATCCGTTTTTAACGACCGAGAAATCAACGACTCCGTACTTTTTTCTCGAGAGCTTAATTATTTTATTTTTATATTTTCCAGTCGAAATTTCGTTTTAGTAACTTGTGATGCGTTAAATAACTAATCGGGCCAGACCTTAAATATCATAAACTAGATAACAAGAATTGGGCCAAGCCCACTCCCTTCCCCCTCCTTTTTGTACGTCGACCAGCCAAACAAGCCCCCCTTTTTATTTTATTTTTAGCAACTAGAATTATATAAGGACACTTATTCATGTTTTAAAAACAAAGTATAAAATTTTCTCCTCATTCCTTAGACTGAATATAGTGGTGATCGCTTAGGACACCGCCACGTCAGGCCAACTCAGCTTTCTCTTCTCTTAGACCATCAGTGACCAAAACATGTAGTGGTCGACCGCAGAGGACTCAACATTTTTTTTTAATACATTACTTTATTAATTAAACATTTTACAAATTAAAATAACGGAAATAAAAATACACGGAAAAGAAAAGACGAAAAAAAAATTTCGGAAATAAAAAAACATAACTTGACGGAAATTTAAAAAAAACCAGATACGTTTTAAAACATATAGTTCGAATAGTATCCATTGGAATAGTAGTTGTTTGATTTCAAATTTGAAAATTACATTACGGAATTGAAAATTACATTATGGAATTGAAAATTACATTACGAAATTGAAAATTACATTACGAAATTGAATAACAATAATGTTAAGCTAATGAAACCGTATCCTTACGGAAAACCTCAACCACATTTCTTTTTGTAATGTTAAGGTTAGCTTTGATGGTTTAAGAGTTAAAAAATGAGACATTGGCAAGTATCATAGCAGTCCTTACTGTAATTCTTTTCATAACACCCACTATTCAATCGGACTTTTGTAGTGTATTGTCTCAAGGTAATGTAACCGATAGAATCTTTCAGTTTCACATTTAAATCTCAAGAGCATTCGGGAGTACAGACTTCACTATTGCAACAAATTGTTTAAGTTTTCCATTTTTAAGATAGTATCGATGTCTCCCATACATTCCAGTTACCAGTGCCACAAAAGCATTCACATAATTAAGTGGCGCTAACCTAAGCACCACTATTATAAATCAGCATCCTCATCCCACATCCTCAAACAACTTTCTGCTTATATTCTTGTGGCGACCATTAAAGCCCCATCCGGATCAAGAATAAATACATTTTCTTTAAGCAGCTTGGCTCGCTGAACAAGACCCGCAGGACCGGGTATTATCCTAACTGGGTTTGGGGTTGAGGAAGATGGTTCAACACATATGCTATTAGAGAGCTGAACAACACCCGCAGGACCGGGTATTATGGTAACTGAATTTGGGGTGTATGGAGATGGTTTAACATGTGCGCTACTAGACGAACGCAGAACAGGTGTTAAATGGAGATCAGAATCGTCTATATCAAGACTGTATTCCCATGGATCATTTTCGTTAGTGAAATTGGAATCCATCTGGATAGTTGGATAAGAAGTTGTGTGATATAATGAGGAGATGGTGAGGGTATTTATAACGAAAAACTAGCCGTTGGAATTCAAAATTTGAAAATATAATAACGGAATTTAAAATACAATACTTTATTTAAAACATTAAATTAAAACAACATTACACTAAAATAGTTTCTAGTTTATTAATCTGATGACTCGTAATCTGAATCAATTCTCATCACCCTAAATTCCATAAAGTATTCATCATCATCAGCTTGTTTTTGCCTAATCTTCTCCTCCTGTGCCTTTTCATCCATTGTTTGTTCATCTAGTGTTTCTCTTAAGGCTCTTCTGATAGATTGTTAGTTGATGTAACTCTTCCGCAGTAAGGTATACATCACCAATCTCATGTGTCTGTGATGACGAACCACCTATATGGGTTTCTGAGCGGTGGTTGTATTTTTCATGTATCCAAGCTAACTTAGCATTCATTTGTTTTTCTAGTTTTGCCGCCTTTCTGTACATAGAAAGATTTAGCTCGTAATCTTTATCAGAACCTTCTTTTAAGAAAGTGTCGATCAAAGCACACTCTTTGTGGTATGTGATACATTTCTCGTTAATGGTTTTTTAAGATCTTTTTTAGTCTTTTTTGTGCATGCATTATCAAATTGCAAGGCTAAATCCAGAATCGCTTTCTGATGAACCATATCTTCGTCAATTTGTTTTTGAACCAAAGCTTGGATTTCATCGTCGCTATGTGGTATCGAACAAGCCATTTAAAAAAGATAATGAAAGTGTATAAAATATATGTGTTTTGTGATTAAAAATGGTATAAAAAGTGAGATTTTATAGTGAATGGGGATTGTTTATTTTTTAAATAAAAATATAAAAGAAAGAGTTAATTTTTTTTAATAGGAAATCTTCCTCCAATTGTAAGGTCGTGCAGAAGACCCTAACTTTGCAAAGATTGGGGGTGACCAGGTCTTGCTTCGATCGGCGTAGTGGGATGACAAGGTCCCTTTTATTGCCACATGGGACGACCGACCGCAAAAGGTCATCCCATTACGTTTAGCCCACACACAAGGAAACCATCGGTCTCCCCATCCCTATCTTTTTCTCTGTTCGAACCAAACAACCATTAAACCTTCATCATCACCACTAAAACTCAACCAAATCTCTTCTTTTTCATGCCAAATCACATATAAATTAACCTTTAACAATCCCCCATTACTTTAGAGTTTTAGCTTTTATAAAAATAATTAGGCCTAAAAACAAATATCCCACTTAATACTTATACGCCCAAATACAAGCATCCAAATTAATATTTTTAAGTGTCCAATTTACTACTTATAAGCGAAATACAAGTATCCAAATTTATATTTTTAAGCCCAACTACAAGTGTCCAATTTATTTCTTATAAGCCTAATAGCATAGGGCTGTCCAATATTTTTGGTTTTAACCAACTTCACGGGCTTATATCTCCTAATCCGTAAATGGTCTCGGTTCGGTTTTTACGCCTACGGAAAGGTAAATGAGTCTATTTTTCTGATATGTGGGTCTGACCACTTCGTTTTTTGTAAAAATGAGGTCATATGGTAAGTTTTCCAACATGTACTAAATCTGTGATTTTCACAGATTTTTACCGCCTCAGGAAAACGGACGTATCTCCTAAACCGTACATCCGTTGGGGCCGATTCAAACGCCAAAATCTAAGTTAAAATGTTACCTACAAGTTTTAGTCTTACCAAAATAGTGACTTCTATACAAAATTTTGAAGTTATAGTCCAATGAAATTCTGTGTGCAGTTTTCGTCAACCTACACCGTTTATTTTCTAGAAAATTCACCGGGTATCGTCACGACGCGTGCCACCCGGGAAAACAGAGCTAAGACATAGACCTAGGTCACTATATTTTTTTTTCTAATCATCACAGTCTACAAAAATTTCTAAAATTAACCTAGAACCTACTAATTTCAAAACAGTCCCAAATCCAAAAGTTACAATTTACTTTTATCGAGTTTTCTAGTCCCAATAATTTGTGTACAATGCCAATATTTATTCAAATACTCAATAAAGTATACAAATACATAGAAATACAGAAAATACATCAAAATGTAACTAATTTACAATGAAAATAATAAAGAAACAATTAATCAATAACCTTACAAAGAGATAAGAATGAAGATGATCTACAACAATTTTAACCAACTTCTTGTTCAAGCATAAAATTCACCCAAATAAAGCTAGCAAGAAACCCTCTTTACACCAAAATTATCATGTCTATAAACCCATAACACTTCAATGAAACCCTTGAACTCAATACTTGATGATGTCTTGAAAGATTTAACCAAGAAACTACCAAAACCACTACTTCAAACCAATCAATATATCTCTAGAATACTTGCAATAATCTTGAAGAGCACCACACTAACTCCAACTAAAACCTAACCAATAAACCCTAGAATATGATTTTTTGATAACCTTGAAGAGGTTTAACACCTAGAACACTACAACTAGCACAAGTAATCTTCAATTTAGAATGGATTTTTAGTAGAAAAAATTTATAAGGAAGGGTGTTTGTTTGCTTATTATGGTCGGCAATGTGGAGGAGCAAGAGAGGGGATTTTCTTGGTGATAGTAACTATGTGAAATGATCAAGAATTAGGAGGTTTTGTTAAGTGTGAACATGTTATTCATAACTCCAAGTGTCCCACTATCACAATATGCATCAAAGAGATTAACCAACTCATGGACACTTATCCATGAGTTAGGTTGGACGTGTGATAGAGGATAAGGAGGGTTTAAGGTTTATTTTGTATAATATTTAGAATGAGTGGGTAGTTTTTAGGGCCAACGGGTGTAGATGTAAATTATTACAAGAGTTTAGGCGGAACCACGAAGTGAAGACGTATACATTAAAAAATAAAATTATAACTTATGGGACACTTATGTAAAATAATAAATTACGTAGGACACATAGAAGAATTTTTAATTCTAAAACCGGGTTCACGTTTAATAAAAGTTTTACTACGAACGCGAGACAACCTATCCAGTTGAACGTAAAAATAAATTTTACTCAAAAGTAAAATAAATAATAAAAGTATGGAATTAAATAATGACCTGAAATTTACAAAGTGCTACAGTCACCCCCCCCCGTTAAGGGAACTCTGGTCCCCAGAGTTCAACTGGTGTCGTCAGCTTGCGAGGTGTTCGAGAAGAGGTAAGGGTACTTGCTTCTGAATTGATCTTCACGCTCCCAAGTGAATTCAGGTCCTCGCTTAGAATTCCAATGGACTTTGATGATGGGAATAGGACTTTGCTTTAGCTGTTTAACTTTACGATCCATAACCTCTATAGGTTCTTTAATAAAATGCAGCTTGTCATCGAGCCGAATTTCTTCTAACAGAATGACGAGGTTCTTATCCGACAACTACTTCTTCAGGTTTGAAACATGGAATATGTTATGAATTCCACTTAGCTCCTGCGGCAGCTCAAGCCTGTATGCTACCGGACCGACCTTAGCCAAGATTTTGAATGGCCTGATATATCGCGGACTTAGCTTACCACGCTTCCCAAAACGGATAACGCCTTTACATGGTGAGACCTTCAACATAACCCTGTCGCCGACCTTGAACTCCAAGGGTTTACTCCTCACATCAGCGTAGCTCTTCTGACGACTATGAGTAGTTTGTAAGCGATTCTTAATTTAAACTATTTTCTCCGTTGTTTCTCGAACAATCTCCGGACCTATGAGTTGGCTATCTCCAATCTCACTCCAACAAACAGGCGATTGACTCTTTCGACCATATAGTGCCTCAAAAGGTGCCGCCTTGATACTTGCATGATAGCAATTATTGTATGAAAATTCAACTGATGGCAAGTGATGATCCTAACTCTTTTCAAAGTCGATTACACAGACACACAACATGTCTTCAAAAGTTTGAATGGTCATCTCACTCTGCCCAGGATGATAGGCGATACTCATCTCCAAGCGGGTTCCCAAAGCCTTCTGAAGTGACTGCCAAAATCTAGAAGTGAATCGGCTGTCTCTGTCAAAGATAATTGATACTGACACTCCATGCCTAGAAACAATTTCCTTTAAGTACAGTCGGGTAAGTCGCTCCATACTGTCCGTTTCCTTCATTGGTAGAAAATGAGCAGATTTTGTAAGACAATCGACGATAACCCAAATGGTGTCGTAACCGCTCGATGTCTTGGGTAATTTGCTGACGAAGTCCATTGTGATTCGTTCCTATTTCCATACAGGAATCTCAGGTTGTTGTAGTAACCCTGATGGTTTTTGACATTCTGCCTTGACTTTAGCATACGTCAAACACTTGCTGACATATGTGGCGATTTTAGCTTTCATATTCGGCCACAAATATAGATGCTTTAGATCATGATACATCTTATTTGACCCAGGGTGAATGGAGTACTTGGACTTATGCGACTCGTGCATAACCAAGTCTCAAAGCTTTCCAAACTTTGGCAATAAAGTTCTATTCTTAAAACATTTGGTTCCATCAGGACGAGTCTCAAATGACTTTGTATACATACCACCCAGGTTTTCTTCCTTAACATTATCTTCTTTCATTGCTGCGATTGAGCACTCAGAATTTGTACAGGGAGGTTCGTGTGAATCGTTATAACTAAAGCTCTAACTCATATCAGTCTAATCCTTTCCTTTCAGCTCAAGGCGTCTGCTACAACATTTGCCTTTCTTGGGTGATAACGAATTTCGCAATTGTAATCACTGAGAAGTTAAATCCATCGTCGCTGCCTCATGTTGAGTTCTTTCTATTCAAGAATATACTGGAGACTCTTGTAATCCCTATATACCGTAACTTTGTACCGTATAAGTAGTGCCTCTAAAGTCTGAGAGCGAAAACCACAACACCCAACTCCAAATCATGGGTCATGTAGTTCTCCTCATGAGTCTTAAGTTGTCGCGAAGCATATGCCATGACTTTATCCCTTTGCATTAACACTGCACCTAAACCGTTAAGTGAAGCATCACAATACACCACAAAATCTTTGTTTCCTTCTGGCAACGCTAAAATTGGTGCACTACAAAGTTTTTGTTTTACTAATTAGAACGCTTCTTCTTTTTCCTTGCCCCATTCATACTTCTTGTTCTTGTGAGTCAGCTTGGTTAAAGGTTTAGCTATCATGGAAAAGCCTTCAATAAACCTTCTGTAGTAACCTGCAAGTCCTAAAAATTGTCGCACCTCTGTTGGAGTTGTTGGTGCAGCCTAATTTTTGATTGCCTCGATCTTAGCAGGATCGACATAAATACCTCGATTATCTATCACATGCCCAAGAAATTGTACCGAGTTCATCCAAAATTTACACTTTGAGAATTTGGCGTACAACTTTTCCCTCTTTAGCAATTCTAGGTCAGTCTTCAGATGTTCCTCGTGTTGTTTCTTGCTTCGGGAGTAAATCAGAATGTCGTCAATAAGCACGATCACAAACTTGTCAAGGTAAGGTTTACACACCCGATTCATCAGATCCATGAATACCACTGGTGCGTTTGTCAAACCAAACGGCATTACTTGGAACTCGTAGTGTCCATAACGAGTCCTAAATGCAGTTTTCGGAATATCTTCTTCCCGAACTCGAAGTTGGTGATAACCTGATCGCAGATCAATCTTTAAGTGAACGCTTGAACCTTGAATTTGATCGAACAAATCATTGATTCTCGGCAGGGGATAATGGTTCTTTAGGGTTAACTTATTAAGTTCATGATAATCGATACACATCCGAAATGATCCGTCCTTCTTTTTAACAAATAAAACTAGAGCTCCACAAGGTGATGAGCTTGGTTGAATAAATTATTTATTTGAAAGTTCTTGCAGTTGCTCGGTCAATTCTTTCATTTCGGACAGAGCTAACCGATACGGTGTACGCGCCACCGGTTTTACCCCTACACTAGATCGATTTGAAACTCAACTTGACAAGTTAGTGAAATTCTCGATAAATCTTCAGGAAACACTTTCGAAAAATCTCGAATGATGGGCACATCCTTCAATAATTTTTATGTCGGCTTCTTTTTCGTCACATGTGCCAGAAATAACTGACATCCTCTCTAGATGTACTTTCGGGCCTTTATACAAGATATGACACTTAATCGGGATTTGCTTCTGTCACCCTCAATTGTCAGCATCTTAGTGCTTACTACTTTTCCATTAGCTAATTCTACTTCATAATTAGTATCTAGTGTAGAAGGTACAATATCAATCAAGGTACTAAAAGTAGTAGACACAAAACTTTTATCGACACCCGAGTCAAATAAGATATTAGCATAATGATTATTGAGCAAGAACGTACCCGTGACCACTGATTCACGTGTATTCTAGTATATATATAGTATAAGCAAATAGGCGAATTACTCTTGAGGAAGAGTAATAAGCTAATCACTAATAGAATATATTTTCGGAAAGTATTGATGAGAAAATTACCCTTAGGAAAGCATAAAATTCAAATCGTTCCCGAGTCGTTTTCCCAACGAAGCGTGAATATTGAAAATCTTGTTTCGGTTCGTGATCGGGTGCTTGAATAATCGAAATTTTAGATTTTGGATTCTAAATCTAATAACGCAAAGGGAAAGCACATAAAAGCACACTAATCTAGGAATAAAGGCAATTTAATATTCTAACGACATTTAAAACAATTAAAATTTTTAACTAATATTAACTAACTATTTAACTAAAAATGACAAAATAAAACTCTTAAAACTCAAAATGCAATTTTCTTACACTAAAATGTATTAAACTAATTTTTAATAACATAAAATATTTTTTTATAAATTTTTAAACTAATTAAAACTATTTTTAAAACTAAATAAGACTAAAAATACTAAACTTAATCCTAAAAATTTGAGAAAATTTATAAATATTCTAGATACTAATTTTGAGGTTTACGAAGAAAAACGACACAATAAGCTATTACCAATAAGCTGTTAAAATTCAATAAGCTAAATACGCTAAAACCTAAACAAGTAAAAAGCATAAAAGAAACTATCATATAACTGAAAAAGACCCTAGGGCAGTTGGTTAGAGCGTGTGTGTGTTGAAGGGGAGGTCACAGGTTCAAGTCCTATGATTGTCCCCTTTTTGTAAAACATTTTTTTTATATTTTTCTTTTTGAAAAAGCTAAAGAATAAACAAGAATAAGCACTTTTAGAAAAGGGGTTAAGGCCAGTGCTTATTTATAAGCTATAAAAGAACAATCAAAAGTGACAGTTTGGTAAAAACCAAGTGGTTAGGACTTTTAGTCATTTAGTTAACTGTTAAGACTCAAAAAGCACTTATAAGACCAATAAGCTAATCTAAAAAAACCAAAAAGCTAGAAACAGACCCTAACCTGGACCTAATAAGCACTTAAGGATTAGAAATCAGCAAACATAATAAGTTGAAAAACAATAAAGGGCATTAAAACAGTGTACTTGAAAATAAGATTTAGAAGACTTTTACCACTACTTTAAGCTGAGATTTAGGATTGATAAGCACTCAGAAAAAGCTAAAAAACTGAAGACATATTATGAACTAAACTCAAATGACTCAAATAAGCTGGAATTAAGCAGATTAGTTTAGGAAACAAGCTAGAAAAGTAAAGTTGCATTTGACAGATTACTACTTGTTTTTAGCTTTTTGAGATAAAATGATCACTTGCAGCTTAAAATTAAGACTAAAAAAAAATACTTTTGACAGACTAGAAACTCAAAACAGATTGACAACAGACCATATTAAGCTAAATGCAATCAAATTTAACCAAGGTTAATTGCTTATCCCAAACACCCCTTAAAAAGTAGAAAGTCCATTTATAAGCTATATCAAATCTAAATAAGCCTTGAAATGCTAAAACAGATGAAGATCTATGAGTATTAAGTGCAAATAAGCAAATAAATTATAGAAATAAGCACTAGACATTAAGCTAAGCTTATAAGCAGTTTTGACTCAAAATGGACAGTTTTCCTTAAAACTCTAATCAAACTAATTTTAAGCTACAAACTAGGCATAATAGGCTACTATTAAGCATAATAAGCACATTTAAGCAATAATAAGCAAAGATTAAGCAAATTAATAAATTGAAACATAAATTAAGCTAAAATAGAGTAAGTAGATCATACATTGTCCTTTGCTCAAAACAAAGACTTAAACTTCTCTTAAAAGCTTAATCTACAAGCTCTAGCTTATTTACATAAGCTGGTAAAGTCCTATAAGCCCTTCCATTTTTGGCTTATCATCTATAGTTAGCTCTAAACCTATCAATTGCTTGACAAAACTAATCAACAAGCTTAACTAAGCTTATAAAAGCTTATTTGAGTTTAAGAGAACATTAAGATGAACTGGAGTAGATTATAACAGCTTATTGCTTTTTTCATCATTTGAGTAAATTGCATAAAAATAAAAGCTGGATTTAGAAGACAATGTAAAACTTTTATTGATCACTTAAAACAAGTACAAAGCTGATTTGAAATACAATAAGCAATAAAAACTGAAAATAAAACTATTCAAACCTACTCCTAATCCTCCACTACATATCTTTAGTGTGTGATTGAGCCTCTATTTATACTTGGTGAGAGACGATTCTAGGATAGGAGGAGCGTCTTCAAGCATCCAATCGTAGCCCTTGATCAATAACAAACTCCAAATCCATCCTTTTTAGCCCTTAGATCTCTTCCACGTCCATTCAACCAATGAGACACCTCGGGATCGCCAGCGTGGCCTGATGTGATGTTAGAGGTGTGCTACATAGATCTTATAGAAGAGAGGGGGCGTGTGGAGAGTGGATTTACCCTTGTTTTCTTTTTTATAGTGTAAAAACGGGGAATAAGAGTGAATAGTAATTTTAGGTGCGTTTTAAATATATTAACTTTGGATCCAGTTCATGGTTTGGGCTTATATCTTGGGCTGGACCAGTTTGGATTGGGTTTTAGGCTTATATAAAAACTCTCATATCTTAGCAAATTTAACCCGGCCCAATAAATGAGTCCGGATTGGCCCATAGAGATAAACACGTCATCGACTTCATTTTCTCACGCTCTTCTAATCTTGTGTTTGGTTTTGTCCTTTTCGGCTTTGTTTTTGTCTTTTTGTGAATATCCGTTACCTGCATAACACATTTAACAAACCAGGCATATATAATGTATTTTCCATTTGTTTTTGGTCATTTAAGCTCGTTTTTATAAAGAAAAGTGATATGTGATTAAACACATATCAACCACATTCAGGTCCTATTGCGGTTCCTCGGTCCTCATGACATACGTCCTTCCTCGAGCACCCTTGTTCTGCTGATCTTTCCTCTTAGGACACTTGTTCTTGTAGTGTCCCTTCTCTCTACACCAAAACATGTGACCGCCTGCTGTGTGTTGCCTCACGTGGCAAGAGTCTTAATTCTGCAGTCCTTGGTTAGAGGACCCACTTTCTGACAATTTTTGCACTTGACAGTGCACTGACCATTATGATGCAGCTTACACTTGTTGCATAACGATAAGTTCCCAGCATAAACTTTCCCTTCAGTTGGGGCAGCAACATAAGCTTTTGCAGCTTCTTGTCTTCGGTTTTGTTAATGACGGTAAGTGTTGTTGCGGTAGTTGTTGTTATTACCTCTCTACTGCTCTTCCCACTTCCTCTTGTTGCTATCACTGATTCTTGTAGCCTTAGCCCGAACCGCTTGATCCACTAAACCACGAGCCATACTTATAGCCTCATCAATGTTAGCGGGCCTAAATAATCTTACATTTCTTTAAACTTTTTTGGGAAGTCCCTAGATGATAACGCCTAAATTATACATGTTTTCAGCGGCGTTATTTGTATATATTTCATCATTTCTCTTGAACTTTTGATACTTAATCACATGAAATATCTGCAGGTTCGCTGAAAGACATCACGTGCTCAAAATTATCAAGATACAAGTGTTTATGCTCAATGGAAGACAAGTTACAAGAAAAGAAATGACAAAGTCTAATTCTGATCAAATGTGCGCTGCACAATCATATGTGTGCGCCGCACTTATCAACGAATTCAATGAAGGCATTAAAGATATGAAGTGCGTCGGTTTTCCAAGAGTGTGCGTCACACTTCCATTCAGCATTAATGACAATTTTCCACCGACTTAGCAAAGTACGGCGCACATTTTAAAATGTGCGCCGCACTTCGACCCCTTCTCAGCCTATAAATAGAGGAAGGAAATCATTCACAACACATACTTCCATATCAATTCCTCTCATATCAACTCTCTATAAATCCTTGGGATTAAGCACAAAATTTCAGCGAAGACAAAGAACATTATAGTATTTAGTTAAATAAAGGGTTAGTACGATTCGGTACTTGTAAACGGATTATGTTCATTGTATCTCGAATCCGATTATCGTATGTTTCTTGTTTCTCTACTTTACTTTGTTATGAACACCATAGCTATGAGTGGCTAAGCTCTTTATGTCTAGTCGATGATGTTAATATAATAAATTAGTATTTGGTGTTATTACGATCTTATTTAATCTCAAGCTTGTGTTGAAATCATATCGTGTCTAATCTTATCAACTTTGATTGTATATACATAACGATATAGGTCTAAAGACCCGTTGTGTGCTATATTGTTCTAAAGATTTATCTACGGTCTTCATCGTTTGGTTGGAGAAATTCGCTTACGTTATTTGATAAACAAAATAGATTTGACATAATAGTAACTTGGTTATTTGCGTGACACATCTGATTAAGTTAACTAATATATGTCTTAAGTTAAAATAAGTTAATTTGTGAAAACGCTTTTTTGACAAAAAAACGTTTTATAAGTTAAGTCATAAAATCGAAGATCGTAATCATTACCATTGCTTATGAATTATATGAAACTAACCGAGTAGTCATTCTCCTTTATTATTGAATCCATCATCAATCATATCTCATCTGAAAAAGTCTTTAAGTTTTGTCTTAAAACTTACGATTATACGAACATAATCAAATCCTTGTGGACGACCTAGTCTTACCTAAAATATTATACTACATATGTGGGTTATACTTTTACCCGTGTGTTTCCATTTAATAATCGGTAATTTTAATCTTCTAAATTTAAAGCTTTTGAAACACATCACCAGATGTAACGTTCAATCTTCTTATATTCGGGTGTAACCCGAGTAGGACACATCATTGCTAACTCGTAGAAACAGTTAGTGTATCCAGCAATGTCATCTCCCTTCATAGTTAAGTTCTACGATACTTGTTCCATTTTCTGTATTTCAGTCCTCAGAGAATACTCAATAGTCATCATATCTTTCAATTCATTCCAAATGATTCGGTTAGCAGCATCGATTCCCAAAGAGTAAACATAGCCATTCCACCAAGTTAAAGCACGACCATGTAAACTACATACAACATACTTAACTATGTATTCATCAGCACATTTACTAATCTAAAAAACTGACTCCAGCTTCTCAAACTATCTACTCAACCCTACAATGCCTTTTGATCCACTAAACGTGTGAGGATTGCAAGCTAAAAAGGTCTTATAAGTACACCCACGAACTTCAAGTGCTACATTTCCTCCTACATTACCTCCAGCATTACCTCCGGCATTACCTCCATCATTCCCTTCGGCATTACCTACTCCAGCTCCATTATCTCTATTCGCCTCGTGTTGCGCAAGAGCTGCGGCCACAACCTCGATCACACGATCAACAATAAGTTGCTCAACAACACTTCGATTTATTCGTCTTGGTGGCATGGTTCTATCAACAAAACAAATACGTAATCCAATAAGAATCCGTATTATATCCAAGATCGAGATACATAACAATAATAGAAGAAATGAGATAGAATGAGAATATAAACAGCCATGATAACAAATGATACAACATAAAGCTACATAATTTTAATTACATAAGATAAGTTCATACATAAGCTGCGGCATTTACCAAATATGCTAAGACTAGAACAACCGACAGCATAACGCCTACTAACCGAGACTCTCTATTTAGCGGTAGTACAAAATTCCTACGCTAGAAAATAAAAACTAATCTATTAGGGACCATCTGGTGGTCCCTGCGACCCTAATGGTCGAGCATCTCCATATACAGCTAGAACATTAATGTTCTCTATCAGGTGTGCCTCCACGGAACCCCTCCTGATCATCTCTGACTGCAACCCAGACAACCATACTCGTATGCGGTATAGCTCTCTCTCATTCCTATCTCAGTCTATAGCTGCCAACGTAGCACTAACCTCAGCTGCATCCAATCGGGTCCTTAACCTCTGAATCTCTTCTCTGTCTCTAGCCCTGTCTTGCTCAGCCTGTAACTGTCTAGCCTCGGTAGTCTTTGCACGAGCCTGCAGTGCTAAAACATCGTCCTCAACTATGGCAGTGACCTGCTTCAAAAATGCAATATCAACATCGAAGGCATCTACGCGCCTCCGAACCCTATCAACCCTATTACAGGAAGTGATAATCACAGTCTTGCGAGTCTCCATACCCCGCACTAAGGTCCTAACACTGCCGTGTAGTGCATTGGTATCCTGCCTAAGATACCTCAACTCATGTCCTAGCAAATGTGGTAGGGCAGAAGATAAGGATGATGGTCCTCTTATCTCAAATGTGCTACCAGACGGTGGCACCCAGGATATCCTTGTGGAAACCATAGAGAGGGGGTGAATACGTTTCCTTTCAAAAACTTTAAATCTTTTATATCAATTATTACATGACTCTCTGCCGGCGGTCCCATAAATATATGGGGGCCGCCTAGTACATCAGGGGGCCGCCCTATTTAAAGGGACTGCCTCCAAAAGAGGTTTTCGGACTAGATCATTTGTATCAAATCACCAATCAAGTTTGACGCAATATGAGAAGTATCGACAATGGATTTAAAATAACTAGCACATATTCTACCAATATATCCACACTCACAATGTTTACTACAAAGAGGTACACAGCCATGACTAACACAACATACACAACAATGCACACAATCATAAGCACAATGCAAGTGTAAAAGTAAAACGATAAATGTAAAGACATAAATAAAGAGAAAGGTAAAAGAAAATGCAAACCGACACGATGATTTATAGTGGTTCGGTCATGAAGCTTCTCTTCGCCCTACTCCACTCCTCGAGTATCCAACTCGAGAGTTACTTCACTAATCAACAAGCTCACTTTCGGCAGAGAAAACCTTATAACAATGCTTACATTATTTTCCGACACTAAGCTAGATGTCGAGTCCTTCTTCGGGTACAACCAAACCCGTTATGTTTTATGGCCCAACATAACAAACCTTGTGTTTTATGGCCTAAACACATAAACCGCGTCGCTTACATTATTTTCTGACACTAAGCTAAATGTCGAGTCCTAATCTTAGCTAGAACCAATCTACCATTACACTAATGTATTTTAAGGCCTAAAAATACAAACCAACCCAACAATCCAACCCATCCAAATATATCATCATTTGGATCTACACACATACTAAAGATTTGAAGACATTGACGTCGATTCTATATGAACAAATATTCCAAATGACTAACTAACTACATAAACTTCTGATCCTAAAAGATGACCGACAGTTCTTCTCATGCACTTGAGGAAAGACAAAAAAGAGGATAAATGATCGAAGATTTGATCACATATAAACAAATTACCAAGGTTGAAATGATCAAAGATTTAAGAGATTAAGTGAATTAGAGAGAGAAAGAACTGAAATAAAATCGTGCAAAAGGGTTGTGAAAATAGTTGGGGGTGACCCACTATTTATAGGAGCTGAAAAACTGTCTGTCAGGAAATAGTGGTCCCAAATATATTAGGGGGCCGCTAACCAAATTAAGGGACCGCCCCGTCAAACGCTCTTGTTTTTGTCTTTTTGTGGTGACTCCTTGATTGGTGAAAGTCCATCTTATGATAGGGGGAAAATGACAAGATTTTTGAAATTTAAAATAATTACCAAATAAAACATTTCTTTATAATTCAAAAATAATTTGTTTAAATAATTTTTGAGAAATAGTTTTGTTATATTTATAAAAATATAAAGTTTCAAACAAAAACTTATTTCTTTGATCATCCTACAAGTTTAATATTGTTTGTACATACCTAATCTGATTTATGTCGGGTGCAAACAAATATCGGTGTTGATGTAGACTTGAGACATCGAGAGATGTAGATGCAAGTATGCATTAATAATTTGTGATTACGAGTAACTTGCGCACTTTACGTTACATATTACAAGTCACATGTTTATCATCACTAAAACATAAAGAGATCGTATAGATTAAATATCGTAATATTTTTACTAATAATTTCCCCCTTTTTGATGATGACAAACTATGTAAACTATAACACATAGTAAAGTTTAAAAGTTACTCATTTACACTCCCTCTCCCCCTTTTGTCGAAGCAAAAATGTATTATGTGGATATGAGAAGAAGATATGAGAAGATGGTATGTGCTCCGAGTATATACATTGGAGGAATGAGAAGAAGATAGGTGCTCTGAGTATATAGGTTTAAGGAAAGGATATGAAAAATAAGGGCGAAGGTAATTGTGTATTTCTTAGATAGTTTAGAAAAGGTCATAAGAGGTGAGAAGTAGGCAAGACAAAGGGGTGAGGTAACTAGTTCGAGTGTATAGGTTGAAAGGAAGAGGAAAAGGTAGGATGTTCCAAGTATATTGGTTGGGTAATAGAAGACAACTTGCTAAGTAAGGGTTGAGGTAGTTTAGTGTTTTCATGGATAATTTAGACGAGGGTATGGGAAATGAGAAGAAGGATTGAAGAGAAGGTGGTACTTCAAGTATATAAGTTGAAGGTATGAGAAGAGGACCTTAAGGTTGAGGGTGATTTTGAAGTGGAGAAGGTGAAGTATTTAGAGTATGAATGAATTCGTCATCGTATTAGATAATCCCTAATCCTATCTTCCTATTAAGGTGAGCTTGCATCATCCAAAGTGAAGTTCTCTATCATCACGTTTAACCAACTCCATGCTTTTTTAACCCTTAACATCTCCCAGCTCCCCCTTGCTTATTAGATTCCCATGACAATTACATTCCGTGTATATTGACTCCAAGGATCCATGGATCAAATAAATTACCATTGATGCTCAAGAAGTTCAATGCGATTTAAATGAGTAGAATACTTGCAAGTTCTCCCCCTTGGTGTATGCTCCCCCTTGTTTGGGGCACCAAGGAATCAAGATATAGATGTGTGCTACAAAACAAAGTTAGTAGACAAGTGCATATATATATAGCAAGATATAAGCATAGGGTATACTAAAAAGCAACATTTTATATGTATTTATTCTATATGATACTTTAAAAGAAAGTTAGAAGCTAGACACATGCAATCATTATTTCAAAATCAACAACCTAAATGATTAAAATAAAAAGACTCGAGACATGTCTAATGACTAAGATTCGATCGAACTTTAATAAATGAGAATGGGATTCGTTTATTGATTGACAAAAAAATATTATGAGACTGACTTTTTAAAGGTAGATGAATGACACTTAATATCTTGGTGAAATATGCCAAAATATATATTTTAAAGGGATAAAAGGAAAAATAAGATAAGGATGGAGACGATATGCTCTTGGATGAGAATGAAAATGATTTCATAGAGCCGAAAAGTATGAAAGGACGAGAGAGACTAAAGGAGGAACGTATTGACGAGAGGTTGTTAGAAAAGATTGATATATCTATTGCACTAACAATTGATGTGCAAGTGATTCTATCGAGACAAAGGTAGATGAGTAGGAATTTAAAGGCTTGTTTGGTGTTTTGTTGGTTGGCAATGTTGAGGAATAAAGGTGGTAGTTCTTTCATGGTGGAAAAATAATAAGAGACTCAAAAATGTGGTGACTCAATAACACTTGAAGATTGAATATCTTCTTTATGTTCTTCACTTTCTAGAAAGTGGAAAGTTTAGCGAAGGAGTGACATTTGCATTTAGCAAATTACTTAAATATTTTGGATGAAATAATTAAGTTAGGAGAGATATAGGAGGAATTTTAATAGTAACATGACTATTAAAAGAGAAGATACGTTTAGACGTGAGAGGAAACATTAGAGAAGATAAGACTTACTAGAAGTGAAAAAAGGAACACTTAGGAGTGAGAAGAAACGTCTAGAAGTGAAAAGGCCATTTGAGGTGCAAAAAGACGTTTACGAGAAGTGAGGACCAAGATGTGAGGGGATTTGTGAGTATGACGATTGTAAGGGTTTTTTTTAAGAATGAGACACATTTCATGATGAAATTCACTTGACAATTGATAATATAAGCAACGATGCTTATGAGTGTTGGGATAGGAGGATAGACGTTAGCTCGTAGCAACAATAGAGATAGAGAAATGATGTTCATTTTGTGATTTGAAAAAGAAATGACATATATCATTAGCCTGCTGACGGCGGTCCCAGACATATTTGGGGGCCGCCGGACCACCAATAGGATATGTCTTGGTTTTTGACAAATTTTGTTTAATTTGCATTTCGCCAATTAAAAATGCTTAAAATACTTCAGATGAAGTAATTAAGTTATCACGACACGGAATGGAACACGGACCAGAATCGAAACTAGAAGAAAAGAAGGGAACGATTTATGGAATAAGTTCCATCAATCCTAAACATTGACGAAGATAATTTAATGATTCGCGCTTGAGGGGTAAAGAAAGAATGTCGACGATGTTATCTTCAGACGCAACCTTTTCGATGGAGATGTTTCCTTTTGGACATTGTCCCGAAGGAAATGGTGATGTATCTTCGGTGTGTTCTGTACGTGAAAATAATAATAATAATTAGGATAAAGAAGAAAACAAACAAAGATGGAGGCGACGAGCTTGACAATGTCAAGACGGATGGTGGTTAACGTACCATAAACTACACTCACCAAGTTATTTCGCTCTTCTCGAGCATTGCGAATGTTCATAGAACAATCACACGACGAGGTATATGGTTGTTTTAAAGGTGGTAGTGGAAATAGTGGAGGAAAGAGATTAGCCATCTCTATGGTTGAAGAGGCGTGTTTGAGTGAAAAAAGAGGTGTGATCGAAAGAGAAAGAGTGTTTTCGTCGAAGAGAAAGAATGTTTTCGTCGAAGAGAAAGAATGTTTTCGTCGAAGATAAATAATGTTTTCGTCGAAGAGAAAGAATGTTTTCGTCGAAGAGAAAAAATGTTTCGTCCAAGAGAAATGGAGAGCGTTTTAACTAATGTTGTTAAAAGGCTTGAATAGGGATTTTCGGATATGACCTTTAACGTTTGCGATTGCAAGTTAAAGATACTTGAATATTTTGGATGAAATATTTAAGTTATCAAACCTACTTGGAAGGATATTAGATTTGAATCTAACTTTTTCGTGACAAATAGTGGATTATTTGGAAAAAAGAGAGATGATGATTAAGGAAATGTGTGAAGGAAGACTCTAGAAGATTTAAGACCATTTTATGACTAGGATGATTTATGACACGAACACGAAAAAAAATATTATAGTGTGAGAAAATATATACCTAGATGCATAAGATATATAGATATAAATA